>OLKM01004789.1:0-20061 GCA_900291075.1 Melanogrammus aeglefinus | reverse complement strand
TCCTACCCATCAGAGATTGTCTTCAAATATCGAGGCTGATCACACACACCACCCCTATTAGCCAAATATGTGAAAAATAATGGTAAACGAGGTCTTACTCCATCTAGGATCAGTTCTGAGATTCCCGTCTCCCCATCCATTGTGTTCGACGATGAGTTGTTGATGAATGACGAGAAGGGCGGGACACGATGTACGGAAATCTTGGGCCTTCAATTTCCTCTACATATACAAAAGACCTGAGTCACGAGTTATAAAAAATACATGCAGGCTTTATGTCCATCGTGCCCGGAACACGCTGATAACTTTTTTCTTTACATTTTGCAGATCCACTACCAGGCCCCCCTAAAAACCAGACCACACCAGCCCTAGAAAATCACATCTCTACGGCCTGATTAATGATAATTGTGATTTACTTCTTATATAGTTACAGATGATACAGTAATAGTGTGTTATTTTACTCATGTACTCCTCCACAACACATCACTTCACAACATCTCGATATTGCTTTCATTTAACACAATTGCCCACAAAGAGAAATGTTTCTCCATTCGCGTTCTTCTGTACTTTGTGTGCCTGCGTTGGCGATCGTCAATATACCAGGACGCATTTCGCATTCCTGTTTTAAAATATCAGTGTAAAAGCTATAAAATAGGCTATATAGGGGCACATTATAAAAGTAACAACAAGATGGAGGCCTATTATTTACATACTATTTTAAAATGAAAGAGGGGTTTTGCTTTATATAATGTGTTTATATTGTATAAATCGCTGGAGGAAACCCATCGCAACTGAGCCTGCATATTGTGTGGACTTGGGACCATCAAATATACAAATATCCCAGGATGCATTTCGCATTCCTGTTTCTCAATTCGCGTTCAAACATCTGATATTGTTTCATATTTACACAAATTGCCCATGCAAAAAGGAATGTTTCTCAATTCGCGTTCTTTTCTGTACTTGTGTGCCTGCGTTGGGACCGCCGACTTGGGACCGTCAAATATCCCAGGATGCATTTCGCATTCCTGTTTTAAAATATCAGTGTAAAAGCTATAAAATAGGCTATATAGGGACATTTTAAAAGTATAACAAAGATGGAGGCCTATTATTTACATAGCTATTTTAAAATGAAAGAGGGGTTTTGCTTTATAATTCGTATTATGTATACGCCTGAAGAAACCCATCGCAACTGAGCCTGCCATATTAATGTGGCTTGTGTGGACCTGGGACCAATCAAATATGCCAGATGCTTAGGGATGGCGATATGGCCTATAAATCCATATTGCGATATACATTGCAGCCTATTGCGATAAACGATATATAACATATAAACAATCATAAAATAACCATTTCAGAACAGGTTACATAGACCCCTAAGGAAAGCCAAACTGCTAAAGTGTAGTTTAAAAAAAGAAATATGAAAAATCGTCAAGTATTGGGTTTCTTTATTTTAGTGCAAACCATTCTAAAAGGCACTACATTTAGTTTTAGTCCTTAAATGCCACCCAAGATGCAGAGAACAGGAAAATGGGTCCTTTTTAGATAAGGAACAGACAAACTGTACTGACAACTAGGGAATGGGCATGATTAATTGATGATCATCATTTGATTGTTAAGAATTTTTGTCGATCATGTGATATTTTTTTTATCGATCAAAACAAGAGGTTGTGTCTCCATAGTGTGGGAGCGGAACAGCCAAGCCCTTGCTTGTCTATTTAATACAGATTTGTCTTTTGAATTAATTCTGTGTTAAGTGCGCACTGAAACGTCATCTTGGTCCTCGTGGTGCGGTACATCTCTGCGCTGTTTGCAGAAATACAAACCATCAAACCTCGGAAACGGACCAAACAGCCGGTCCGAGGCCCAGCCGGAGGGGTGGTCTCGGTTCACTCACAAATAAACCCCTCGGTGTGGTTCACTTGAGATGTGAAAACGAACACACCCCGTCCGGATCAAGTTCTAAAAATCATACGCCCTCTTGGACATAACAGGCACTCCGCTCAAGGCCGCGCATCATTAAAGAATTATTGTTTTGTTAGCGGTAACTCAAAGATTAGCAGTACGTTGTCGGAAAATAAGTCGTGCTCAACAGGAACAAAGACGAGAGCCGAAACGTCTATAGGATATTTGGGTCCGATATCAAAAGACATTCCGTCCCCCTCTTTGCTCCAGTTGAGCCATGACTACATTTCACCCAACGGTCCAACAAAAGCCCATAAAAAGTATGCTGGAAAATATAGATAAAAATGCTGATGCATTTTAACACATTCCGAGTAGGGCTAAGAGATGAAGGGAGAAGGAGTTGGACCGGTCCGCAGAATCAATGTATCACGCTGGATATCCTTGATTGTTAACTTTCACTGGCGCTTTCTCCCCTTCGTTTTCCTTTCACGCTTTACCCCGCCCCGACCTTTGTGTCCAATGATTTAACGTTCTTTGCACACATGCAGGTTTGTCGAAAAATTCAGGCACTGTTGCGAGAATTGCAATGTGAAATGGAACCGTACCAAACCAAAAAATGTAAAAAAATATTTTGCGTTAACATTGCATATCGTGATAGCGCCGATATAATTAAAATCACTACGTAGGCTATTTTTTATCGTTCATATCGTATATCGTTTATATTGTGCATTACTACAGGATGCATTTCGCATTCCCGTTTGAAAATATCAGTGTAAAAGCTATAAAATAGGCCTATTATGGAGACATTTTAACAGTAATAACAAAGATGATGAGGCCTATTATTTACATACTATTTTAAAAGGAAAGAGGGGTTTTGCTTTATATAATGTGTTTATATTGTATAAATCGCTGGAGGAAACCCATCGCAACTGAGCCGTGCATATTGGTGTGACTTGGGCCATTCAAAATATCCCAGGATGCATTTCGCATTCCTGTTTCTCAATTCGCGTTCTTTTCTGTACTTGTGTGCCTGCGTTGGGACCGTCAAATATGACTCCAGTGAATCTGTGGATACTAAAGGCCTATTTAGGGTCGTTTTAGACGCAGAGACGTAAGCACGTAATTTACACAAGGGACTTGTTTTAGACACGTTTTGATTTACGGTCCCCGTAAGGTTCCTTAAGGATTGCGCGTGTTGCAAGGGGATTCTCCGCCAGAACAGAAGGGGGAGCAACGAACGAATCTGTTGGCGTGGAGTGAGAAATCGTAGCGGAAGAAGAGTAGCAGTAGCTTTAGGTTAGCGGTCTTTTTCCACACGCTCTGAACGATGTTAAGGTGAGTCAAGACAGTTGAGGGAGCTGGAGCGATCGCATTGAAAAGCAAAGATGATATTATTTCGGAAGGAGGAAAAGGATACGAAGAAGCAACTTTTACGGGAACGGAGACGGAGAATGGGATTGTTTGCCTATTGATTTGATGTGGTTAGCTGGCCAATCACAGTCCTTGCGAGCTGCGTAGGGCCGTAGTGTTTTAGTCGCATAGTCAGGAATTTGGGCCGACGCACTTAAGCACGTAAGGGGGGATATTTTACTGCGCAAGGGGGGGTTATGTATCTTACGTGCTTACGCGTTACGTCTAAAACAGAGCATATATCGGCCTTAAGGTTTTGACTGTGGGAGGTTCGGTGTGGGAGATATATCCCCAAACGGATTTTCCGCTACCGTTTCGTCGTCGACGGTTGGATGAAAATAGTTTTTACTGATTTGAAACGCAAATCATATATTCAAAACGCTACCGTTTCGTCATCGATGGTCGGATCAAAAAAGTGTTCCATGATTTCTTGTCGTGTGCGTCTGAAGATGTCGTGTGCAAAGTTTGGTGTCAATTGGGCAAGAAATGTGGGAGGAGTAGCAAAAAGTCAGTTTAGCTGTTTCGCGATTTGTGCGAAAGAAAATTACAAACCGCAAATGGGCATGGCCTATGCCAAAAGATGCAACTGACTCCAGTGAATCTGTGCGTATAACGTTTTTGACTGTGGGAGCTTCGGTGTGGCGTTTTCAGAAAATTCCATTGGCCAATTAGGAGATATATTATTTCGTCGTTTTTTTGCGTCCCCTTGTGGCAAAATTTTCCAAAGACAATTTTCCTTTTCCAAATAACTCCCGCCCACATGAATAATTCTTGGCCATATTTTCTATATAGACTTGGGATTGCCCCTTGATGGTTTCCCTTGAGTTCGAAGAACATTCCTTTGGCAAATTAGAAGATATACAATTTCCTCGTTTATTGCGCCCCCTAATGGCGAAATTTGGACTCGATCCGATGTCTAATTTTGGATTTCTTGGGATTTTTGATTTTCCACGTCATAATAATAATAATAATAAGAAGAAAAATCCTTACAAAAACAATAGGGTTCCAACCTGTTGGCTTGGACCCCTAATAATAATAATATTAAGAAAAATCCTTACAAAAACAATAGGGTTCCAACCTGTTGGCTTGGACCCCTAAAAACAGGAGGCCATCCGAAAACGAAAAAGAAAAAAAAGAAGAAGGGGGAGGCAGCCCAATTTTCTATTGGTGATAAGGTACTTATCAAAAATGTAAAGGAGCAGGAGAGAAAAGGGGAAAAATGGAGACCACCTTCCTTGGCCCTTTAGGGGTCCTTCAAGTGAGGGGGAAATTTGCCACGCTGGCCTCCCTTAATGCCCCAAGAAAAACAGTGGCAAATATTGACATTTTAAAGCCAGAGGAGAGGATTCCAGCAAAACTGAAAAAAGTTGGCACCTCTCCTCTGGCTTCCCCCTCCCCACCATCACCACCACCACCACCACCATCCAGTCCTGACCCTCCACCGGGGACATTACCACCAGGGGAGAGGCAGCCCAGCCAAAGTAACAGTACATTCAGTTACGTGACATTGAGTATAATAATGATATCCAGTCTTTTGAAATTACTCTAATGTTTTGAATTTACAGTTCTTGAACGAATCTGGACTGGGAATCACGGAGAAATTATATGGTCCAAAATTGGACCATATAAAAAATTTTACAGCAGACCTCCAGAGCCTGTCCCCCGGGAAGGAGTTGGAGAGTGAGGTAAATGGTTAACCTAACTTTTTTTGTGATTCCAATATGTCCTTGTTGATATGAAAGTCAATTGGAGGAAGGTAAGGACCATAGTTGCTTTTAAAAGGAATTGATTAACAATAAAAACCATCTTAAAAACTCAACTCATCTCTTACAGCTGGACGTTATGGAGTGGGACATCCTGATCGGGCCGTCTGCAAGGACCGGCATTGGACATTAGTCGTAACTACACTTTAATTCATGCAATTTAAGTAAATATATTTACTACTCTAAGATTATACTAACATATCCGATCTGTAAAAGGCCATGTATCCAAAAGAAGGAAGGTCCGTCTTCATTTATCCCTTCGGGGCCACCGCCACTAAAATTCAAAAGTGCAAAGATTCAACAAGGTAAACAAATCCAGAATATATTCTAAGTCGTTTCAAGTGTGTTCAATTATTTGAACATAACGTGTGCAAGTAACGAGCAATTGTTTTATTTATTGTTTGTCTTCAGGGCTTTCATGCGGAAAAAAATGGGGAATCTGTCGCGGTGGCTGTGCTCCACAATTCCCCATCCCCGCCAGCAGGACCTTACTTCCTGTGGCGTTATTGTATGCAAAGTAAGATTATGAACCCATAACAATTATAGATCTATTAAAAGTACTAACCTGTATTTTAAGATAGCAGAGCTGCTATTAAGAGGAGAAAAGATGGAGTTTGATGTCACAGAGGAGGGCATCAACTCCATTCGAACACAAATGCAGCAAATTGTTTGAGGATTCTGTTACGCTTCAATCAACTGTATATGGACTAGGGATGCAAACAATTAATCGATTATCGATTAATTGTCGATAAGAAATTACTCGATTAAAATAAATTAATTGCAATTAATTGCGTTTTGAACCCGTAATTCCCCGCCAGTCCGCGTGAGGGCGCGCTTGACGCCAGACGTACTTGACGCAAACGCGGGAATACAAGCGAAGCAGGGCTCTGACGACAAAAACAGCGGTACACTGATAGGATGAAGAGGGCAAGACAGACTGCAGTTTGGAGCCACTTTAAGTTGGTTAATGACGACAAAGACACCAAATGCACACTATGTGGAAGTATTTTAAGGTACAACAACTCAACAACCTCGTTAAATTACCACCTAAATGTGTCACATTCAGCCATGCTACAAGCAGCAAGTGGTTCTTCTCAGCCTACCATCACCACAGCGTTGGGACGAAGGGTATGTGACTCCACGAAAGCAGAGGGCATTACCCAGCGGATATGTGACATGGTTACCACAGACATGCTGCCGATAAATGTCGTTGACGGACAGGGATTTCGTGAGGTAATAAAGTACATCGAGCCAGGGTACAATATCCCCTCTAGAACAACCATAACCACCCGCGTGGAAGCAAGCTATGCGAGGAAGAAGGCAGAGTTGAAAACACAACTTGCAACCGCGAATGTGGCCCTCACAACAGACTGTTGGACTTCTTTGAATAAAATTTAGGGAAATTTTATTTCCCTAAATAAATAATTTTTCTAAATAAATAATTTTATTTCCCTAAATAAATGTCCCTACATTTTTTTTTTAGGGAAATTTAGGTTCTCAGAAAAATTGCCGCTTATCAATTAATCAATCATCGATAAGATGAAACAACTATCGATTAATGAATTACTCGATAATTTGCATCCCTAATATGGACCTCACCAAAACATTTCCTTGGCCTACTTAATCCATTGTGCAATTTGAAAATCATTTAACAGATGACTAGGGCTGCAACAACGAACCGATAAAATCGTACTAAAAGCGCTGGCAACGAATTCGGTCATCGATTCGTTGAGTCACGCGATTAATACGTCACTCGTAGGCGCGGCACTGATAATCAGTGCCGCGCCTACGAGTGACGTATTAATCGCGTGACTCAACGAATATACATATATAAAGAACCAAACTGTCGGAGGCTGGCTGTAATCACTGATTACAGCCAGCCTCCGACAGTTTGGTTCTTTATAATATGTCCAATATGTCCAAGCTTTAGTGTGAGCGACCACAGCTTGTATTTTGGTCATACCTTAACACTGGAATGAAGGTCTACATAAAAGTGTTGTACCTTTACTGTCTTCGGGTTAAAGGTCTCATTCCGTGAGAAACTGAGAATACTTGTTTTTGTTGAAATACTATAGGTCTCTACGAGTTGCATATGCCTGCTGTGCGTGAAAGTGTTCCTCTACCCCCATTACCTATATTAGGCAATGAGAGAAATCACAGAGAAAAACGAGCGGATGAGAAAACCCCATCGGTGTGACGTCACACCGAAAATTTGTATTCATGGCCACGCCTCCCGCCCAGCTTAGCTAGCTACCGCCCACTGGCAGACAGGAAGTAGCAGAGCTCATTTCTGCAGCTCAGCGTCACAGTGCTCTTAGCCAATCAGAGGCGAGCAGATTAGCATATCATGCATATTCATGTTAAGAGGCGAAATCCTGTCGTTCGTCCCCTCCCACCGTAGCCTGGTGCTACCAGACCATCGTACTTCATTTCATTTGTACAGAAGGTCTGGAACTGCTGTAATTGGCAAACGTTCACTCACTTGGAGGCGGGTGTCTGTTAAAGTTTAAAACTATTGGATCTGCCCAGTGCCACTCTGGATCTGCCATAACCAATCGCAATAGCGTTTGGTCGTGACGTATGTCATGCGCCGGGACAGGCCGGAAACTACGTTGCGCGCATGCGCAGGCTGTGTACACAAACAAAACCAGATGAAACGTGAAGATGTCTGTCAACGATAGCTGCAGGTTTTGTTCATCTAATTTTAGAGTTCAAGGAACAATTTACAAATTCTAACATTAATATTCAATAGTAAAGGACAGAGATACTACAACTGAAACTCGGCGCACAACTTCGACGTCATCGTTCTCAGCCACTTCCTCTGTTCGCTGATTGGTCACACAGAAATTTGTTCGGGCAAAATCCCACTAACAAGCCCCAGCCCCAGACTGACTACTGAAGGGAAAATGAAATTTGGCCGGAAGTAGGTGGGCAGGCGGTAGGGCTGCTCGATTATGGGAAAAATCATAATCACGATTATTTTGGTCAATATTGATATCACGATTATTCAAACGATTATTTTTGAGTTTGAAAACATGCATTTATTGACACTATCAATTATGACATAGAAACACGTATAAGTATCCAAAATTAACTTCCTTCTTGTTTAAGTGCACTGCCACAACATTCTGAATATAACATTTGATTTTTATAAAACATTTCATGAATAAAATATATATACTAAGACCATCAAATATCACACAGAAACACGTATAAGTATCCAAAATAAAACCTTTTTCGTGTGTAAGTGTACTGTCTGCCACAACATTCTGAATCTAACAATTGATTTTTATAAAAACATTTCATGAATACAATATAAGAGACGCGCATGCGAAAAGCATTCAACGCGGCGAGAGGTGTACAATCAAACAGGCGTGCTGCATCAGGAAGTATGCCGTTGGCAGGAGGCGGGACATGCCAGTGAGCCGCCAATCAGCAGCGTAGACCGATGCTGCTGATTGGCGGTTCACTGGCATGTCCCGCCTCCTGCCAACGGCATACTTCCTGATGCCGCACGCATCTTATATTGCGCGTCTCATATTGTATTCATGAAATGTTTTTATAAAAATCAAATGTTAGATTCAGAATGTTGTGGCAGACAGTACACTTACACACGAAAAAGGTTTTATTTTGGATACTTATACGTGTTTCTATGTCATAATCATCATCGTCAAATTAATCGTTTCAACTCGATTATACGAGTTTGGAGATCGTTTGACCCCAAAATCGATATCGCGATCGAAATTCGATTAATTGCACAGCCCTAGCAGGCGGAGCCAGGCTACTCCCACCTCCCCCAACAAACTAAAACAGCATGAAACAGACCCAGCAAAGCTTTTTTTTCTCTAAAACGGGCTCTTAGGGCATCAATTCAGACTACAGATCACCGCAAAATTAACGAAAAAACGATGTGATGAGACCTTTAAAAAAAACTGTCAACTCAGTATCCGTCTAGTCCAACCGAAAAGCTGCTGCTGCGAGCGCACCGCCAAGAAGTCTGCAACCCGTGCATCAACAGTCATTCAAAGTAGCAGTGGTAATCACACAACCGGACGGTGTAGAAAGTCCCGTCAGTTAAAAGTGTACGTTTTTAAATCCATGTTAAAATTGGCAGGATATAGAGCTAGTTAGCTTAAAAAAAAGTCGCAAACAGTGTCACATATGATGTGTTCAGATCGGCTCAGTAATATGATTGATGTGTTCCAATGCAACACAAAAAAAAAAAGAAATTTGAGATTTTGGTCAAAACCTGTTTTCCCAGCAATATAAAATGGATAGTAAAGATGGAATTATGACCTGGTTAACGTCCTATCTTGAACTATGATCATCTTATCAGCAATGAAAGCAATAATACAAGTTTTATTTCAAGGAGTCTCGGAAATGGTATCAATATCAATAAAAAATATAGCTGCGAGCAGCGATGTGGGGGTCAAGCATAATGGGACAATAAACTAATTCTGCCAGATGGACGTAATCGACTATGGGGCTACAAGACGACCGTCTCGGAAATCTGTAATAACAACAGCTTGTTAAATGAACTACAGCATTATGCGCGTATGCGGCCGTAATCGGCTGGGTGGCGACATGACGACCGTCTCGGTAATAACGACGGCTGGTGGAATGAACTCCAGCATTATGAGAGTAATTTAGCTGACAGACGTAATCGGTTGAGTGGCTGCATGATGACCGTCTCGGCAATTTCACTCGCGTGCAATAAAAGCAATTGGCAAACGGTTATCACAACGAATAGACTTCGAAGTTGCTTTCTGGAATAGACTTGATGATAACTACGCATAAGCCTAATGATCAGTATTAATATTGTTTTTATCAAGGGCTAGCGTTACCCCAGCGCAAGATAGGGAAGACGGTCACGAAAGCTCAGGCCACGTCCGAAGGAAGAAAGGACCATGTGACGACCATAGACTGTCGGGATGGATTTACGGAGCAGGCGTGGTGGGAGACGAAAGGAGTGCAACGGAGAAGATGGGAGGATTAGATGGTTAAATCTTTCGCCTACATGGCACGCATTTTTGTCAAATGTAGCCTATATTTCGTTAGTTTGTTTTGCACTTCATCGTAACTTTGCATTGTTGGCGGGGTTGAGTATGTGGTTTAAATTGTGGCTGGAATATAACAACAAACATAAAGCGATTCTGGGTATGAGAATCATTGTAAATGCATTTGAATATAAAAACACTTTGGATTATCTGGGGGTGAACATCGACAAACTCTTTATTCTCTAAACATAAATAAACTCGAAATTACAAATGAACGCGCTGCAGTGTCCAGTGGAGAGCATGATGGTGTTATTTGCCTTTGACGAGGGGCTTAAAAACGGTGAAGGAACGCATAATAATGCAAAACTTATAATATGATAAGTGACAGCACAATAGGCAGTGCTTAAATAATACAGTGACTAGACATGTGCAAATGCTGTTGGAAGGATGGAATGGAAAATGCACAAGTGTGCCTTAATGGCTCGTCATACAGCGCTGTATAATGTCAAGAAAGGTGACAATTACCCCGAGTGCAGGGCTCTAAACTAACATTTTTCACTGGTTGCACTGGTGCGCCTAACTTTTTTTCTTAGGTGCACCAGCACAAAAGTTAGGTGCACCCAAATTGTCAACCATATCGCATTCAACACTGCAGTTTTACAGGTTCACGTTTTTTATTTAGCTGTCCATATAGGCAATATTGACTTGTAAATGATGAACTAAGAATCTGGTCAACATAAAGTTCTTTATTTGAATAATTATTGCAGCTTCACTGAGCTGCGATTTAAATTTAAAACATCAGAAGATAAGTGAAATAAAAAGAAAATCTAAATTAAGTGTTTTAAACTGAAACTTCAAACACATCTCATTTTCGGGGACGGCTTTGACCGGGGACAGGTCACCCAAAACGGGGACGTCTGGTCACCAGGCGCGTCGTTAGACCTGGGCATTCGAGGCTATAGCCCCGGATCTTTTGGGAATAGCCCCGGATCGCTGTGCCGTAAAAAAACCAACATAATGCTGAAAATAGCCCCGTAGAGTTTACTTCTTTGTGATTGAATTACCAGCAGCCACAGATGCAACATTGTAGCGAGTGAAACCTCAAAATTCTGCCGTAATTTGTTGCAAAATGTTTGCAAATTCAACGTCGATATTCTTTCTTCTCTATGCATAGCGCATCTCGTCGATATTGCTGTTTCTTGCTGCTAGCCTTTTAGTGAGATCAGAGTGTTGAGAAGGACAGTACCAAAATATCTTTGGTAAGATGGATATAAGAAGAGAGACCCGCAGTAAATTCAACCCGGTCCACTTGACATCGGGTAGGTGCATGACAGTGGTACCGTAAAACGTCAATAGCCCGGGCTATTATTTGTTTTCTATCACTGAACTTTTCGAACAAAAACTCTTGCTCAGCCAACGATGGGAAATAGCCTACTATCAAATGCATTATTTAAACCAGTATGAATATTACCGTAGCTGCCTATATGTTTACCAGGCAATTGAATAACGCCTGCACACGCACACGCACGCACGCACGCACGCACGCACACACACACACACACACACACACACACACACACACACACACACACACACACACACACACACACACACACACACACACACACACACACACACACACACACACACACACACACACACACACACACGCACGCACGCACGCACACGCAGAGTAGTAATCGGGAGAGTTGGGAGAATTCCCTGTGGCCCGTTAGCGTTTCGGGCGGCGCCGGGTCAACGTCGCAACCAATTCGGTTTTGTCTAGAGGGGAGTAACTGAGCGCCCCCTCCCGAAGTGGTACAGCCCAGGTCGGCCTTGACTGCGATTGGTCAGAAAGACGTAACAGCTAATGACAACATTGAACTCTCATGCAGGCTCGAACAGAGTGACACACAAACTCTCTCTCACACACACACACACACATAGTTTTACACACACTAGTTTTTCACCCACTCCGTATCCAGCTTATTCCATGCTTAAATCACCCAGGCTACTATGCGGCGAGCTGGGGCTCTCATGTTATCCCCTGCGTTTTTTTCTTTTTGAACAGCTGGTTGCACCGGTGCGACCTCGGATTTTTTTTGGTCGCACCATTGAGAAATTAGGTCGCACTTTAGAGCCCTGCCCGAGTGGCTTCCATACTCCGAAGGAATGCAGGTAATATAATTACCTGCATCATACTTAATATGATAAGTGAGGACACAATAGCCAACATAAATAGTACACTGAATGGACATGTTAAGTGACAGCACAATAGGCAGTGCTTCAATAATACAGTGACTAGACATGTGCAAATGCTGTTGGAAGGATGGAACGGAAAATGCACAAGTGTCCCTTAATGGCTCGTCATACAGCGCTGTATAATGTCAAGAAAGGTGACAATTACCCCGAGTGGCTTCCATACTCCGAAGGAATGCAGGTAATATAATTACCTGCATCATACTTAATATGATAAGTGAGGACACAATAGCCAACATAAATAGTACACTGAATGGACGGGTCCAAATGGTTTTGGAAGAAAGGAATGCCGGATGTGCATTGTGCGGCCTAATGGCTTGTCATAGAGCATCGTATAGGCCAAAAAGAGGATAATTGCCTTTAACGAATGGCTCACATACTCCGGAGGTTGTAGATAGGCTTACCTTTTTTGATACGATAAGTTAGAACACAATAGGCAATGCATTAATCGTACACTGAACGGGCAGTTGCAAATGCTCTTGGAAGGAAAGAATGAAGGATGCCGACTTGTATTTTTTATGGCCCATGTGAAATGTTTATATGACTAACGCTAAGGAAGGAAAAACGAATGAAAATATGTTATCCAGGTCTTGACTTTGATATTGTTTTCCAAAAATGGATTCGTTTAAAACAAAGTAGGCTTATATAGGCTTACAGAGTAGCCGTCCTTCATTTAACTTTTGTGGTGAATATTTTGTCGAGTAGGCTACAAATCAATACATGAATATAAATACCTAGTAATAGATGTAAAGACATATGGTCACTGAATGTGGGATTTCATCTTGGATCTAACTAATCACTAGGCGTATAGCAACAAACCAAATTACAGGAACATGTTGCATGTGGCGTCTTTTAATGCAGTCAAATGAACGCGTTTATTTCGATGAATTAATCACCAACCCAATATCACGTTAAAAAGACGAACGCAGATTAATCGCGCTTCTATAGTGCCGTCTAGAGTCAAAACAAAGCGTTGTATATTTTTTTGCAGGAGATATGTTGCATCTTGAGTGAGTTGGAAGTGTTAGGCTATTAATTTGATCTTAAAATGCGTTGTTTGTTAATGAAAACATGTTTTAGGAAAGGCAAGGAAACTTGATTTATACAGCACTTTTCATACACGAGGCAGGCTGAAAGTGCTTCACGTATAAACATAAAAAAAAAAAACTAAATAATAGATAGCAAAGCAAAGAAAGAATCGATTCAAGTGAAATATATAGAAATTAAAGGCAAAGGTAAAAAAACATTTTAGAAAGTGCAATGTCTTTAAGAGCACATCAACAGTCTCTCTGGTATAGTTGTGTTGAACGCAACCTAAAAGGATCGTCCTTCCTCTGGGACTCCGTAATAAAATAGACATTGACCGTTAAAGTCTATTATGTCTATTATTCATTGAATCACTTATCTGCCATAATTTATTTGAATAAAGTTATTTTGACTTAGGCCGACACTGTCTCGGTAAAATGTAGGTATGCCACTAATTTAGATGAAATATTCACAAAACCTGCAATCAATGAAATCATATTTTTCTCATCACTTTTCAGCCCTCGTTTCTTCATTAAAAGTAGGCTACACGACAGCTAATGGGAACACGC
Source organism: Melanogrammus aeglefinus (assembly GCA_900291075.1). NCBI lineage: Eukaryota > Metazoa > Chordata > Actinopteri > Gadiformes > Gadidae > Melanogrammus > Melanogrammus aeglefinus. Next base: position 6,138 of record OLKM01004789.1, on the reverse strand, counting down.
AAATTGTGTTAGTTGATCATAATTATATTAATTAATATTAAACGTATGTTACATATTGCGGTGTTGTTAGTAAACACTCTTGGAGAGAACGGCAACGGTTTGGCCCCGCCCATATCAGATACACTGATGTGATTGGTTTATCATCTGGTCCAGTCAGTGATTCGCGGAGCAAATTCCAATTGTGCTCTCGCGAGAACTCTGGGTTTTGCGGGTACCTGGCGACGTGCATATATAAATAGCCCACACCTCTGGCCGGAGATCACATCGCTTATTTTTTTTGCAATGGCCAGCCCAAGCAAGCGTCCGATGAGCGATAATGAGACCGTGACCGGCCATCTCCACGCAGTTTCCCCACTGAAGACGTCGAGGAAATACCACAAGTATTTCGAGGCGACTGTGCAGACCGGCAGAGAAGAGTTCAATCCAGTCGTCTGCTTCTCTCCCGAGAAGCGGCCCGAGTTCGTGCAGGCGGCTGACAACGGCCTAGCGGTCAAGTTGGTGGGAACGCGGAAGACCATCAGTAAGTATTGGTTTAGCGTTCTTTTTAAAAGAAAAAATATAAATGGACTGAGCGATGCATGTGCTGCCGTGATCAGTTGACTTAATGGACGTAATTCGTAGACTTGCCCCTCGTGCTGTCAGTCTGTCGAGGGATGTGAGACCGCTTATCTGATGTATGCCGTATGATGTCCGTCGACGGACGAAGGCAGTGTGCGTGAGGCGTTACTCGACGTAAACGACCATGAAAATTAATCTACGTTGTCTTTTAGTCAACGAGTCGTTTTTACTATTGACTGCCTGTTCAAAATGCGCTGAAACTTAAGGAGCTGGTTTCTATGAACATGTTTAAGGCATTACTTGATGATGTTGAAGCTGACTCTTCTGTCTGTACATGCTTTGTTTGATGATGTTTTAACTGTGGCTGTATTTGTATGTTCTCTGTTGTTTTTGAATGATTGTTTGTTACCAAATCTGTGCTGCTGCCTGTCTTGGCCAGGACTCTTTTGAAAAAGACATTTTTAATCTCTAAGATGTTTTCCTGGTTAAATAAAATAAATTTGTTTGTTATCACGTCTCAAACGGCAAACTAGTTGACGTCCACACAAGGCAGTGCGCGTCCTGCTCGTCTGCTATTGTCTTTCTCCCTACCCCCTCTGCTTTGATTTGTACGTGCGTTACGGCCAGGTGTTAAGCTACGGCCACACCAACCGCGTTGCTCGCTTTGAAAACACTCTGCGAGTGAACGGGCGTAACGTGACCAGGTGTTAAGCTACGGCCACACCAACCGCGTTGCTCGCTTTGAAAAACGCGAGTAACGGGCCTAACCTGATGCGTGATCATTGTGTGCACAAAAATGGTTCAACGCTTCCACCGCGCCAACGCAGCTAGATGAGCCCGCCCACTTTCTCCCGCTCATTCTCTTTCCAAAGCTCCACAAACATGAAGGTCACTACCATCGCTGCACTGTATGTGTTGTAAATAACAATAATCGGGTTAAATAACATGGTATAAATGGTATATAATAACACATGATGTGTCTGTTGTGTTTCCAGCATTCGTAGTGTTGATTAGAGGTGGTTCGGTCGCGAACTGATTCGTTCGAACGAACGAATCGTTAGAACGAACGACCCGAACTGGTTCTTCTCTCTCGTTCGCGTCGTTCGCGTCGGTCGTCTCGTTCGCGTCGGTCGTCTCGTTCGCGTCGGTCGTCTCGTTCGCGTCGTTCGTGACTCAGAATTGACTCCTCCCAGACCCACGACTCGCAGACAGTTCTTTCAGGAAGACGAGGGACCGAGGCGACTCACGGCACACACTGTTGCTTGCACTGCACCAGGAGCAGGTTTATAGTTTATAACTAGGCTTTTACTTAGTTAGCTTCAACGATACATGAAGTAAACATACTTGGAACGTCCATGTAGGCCTACGCAGCAGCACTATGCGCAGGTGATGCCGCAAGGCATATCATTATTAACTAACGCATTATCTCTGAGGTGAAGTAAAGCCTCAGGTGGTCCGTTACATTTTCTTGTCAAGTAGCCTGGTGTTTACATTTTAGGGTTAGGGTTTCACATTGTTCCTTTATCTCGGGTATTTTTTTAATATATAAAATTAACGATATTGACTCAACTTTCAGGATAAAGTGATTCGATTCGCCATTCGATTCACCGGAAACTCGACTGAACCAGTTCAGTCGAGTTTCCGGTAGCACTGAGTCTGACTGACTCAGATGAGAACCATGCAATGGGTGCATTGCATGATGCGATTCACCGCTACCGGAAACGGAAACTGGACTGAACCAGAAACTGGGCTGAACGAACGAACGATTCGCGAACGACTCATCTTGGCGAACTGACTGACGCGAACTGGTTCACGTAAACGAATCATTTAATCCACCTCTAGTGTTGATCAGCAGAGATATAGTCCGCCAAGACGTTGAGGTTGCTTAGCAACCAGAGACGCTGTCCATGCAAGTGAATGGAGCGTTCCCTCTTCATCATAACTATCAAACCAAACATCCTTCACATTCACAGAGCGAACATTATGAAAGAAAAATGCACATTTCTCGCTAGAAATGTTTACATAAACGCATTTAATGGCATAACTATGTTACTATTACCACCCAGAATAAAGAAAGATGTCGGCCGCATGCTTCTGTGCAAGCTCTCTGCCAGTGACGTCGGGTCAAGCTCCACGCTCATTGGCCTCTATCGCGGCTAAGCGTCACGCGTTGGAGCGTTGAAAGTTAAATTTTTTGAACTTTGCGCGTTGGTGCGTTGGGCGCGTTGGTGCGTTTACGTGCGTAATTACGTGCGACTGCCGCGTCTAAGTGCCCCAACACAACGCTTCAACGCGTGTAACGCGCCTATACCAATGGTTCCCTATGCAAAAATGCCGATTTTCAACGCCCCCAAAGAGAGCAACGCGTTTGGTGTGGCCGTAGCTTTAAGCGTACATTATTTTTCCATTTTGTTTGCACATTCGAGCTACTTCGGCGTTGTTTGAAAAAAATCAATCAGAAATTCGAAACTATTCGAATATCTGGTTGCCTATTTTTACCGCAGTTGCCGATCAATATGTCAATAATGCGACATAAACCATGTGTTTCAATATTGAGTGGGAGGCTATAGTATATCCTATAAACAGCCTCAGGTAACGTGGAGGCCTATATCATGAGAAAGCCACAACTTTGTATGGCTTGTGCATCTTTACCACTCACCACACCTGCAGAGCGGGCGCAAACTATAGTAATCTGAAGAAGACGCCCGCTTCTGAATGTTACAAAGTATGCTAGTGGTAACGTTCCTTGCTTTGCTTACCATTTATCGAGAAGGCCTATTAAAATCGATAAAGAAAAAAATGCATGTCGCCTACGTCTTCCACCATGTCAGCGAAAGGGCCAGCACTACGCACCTAGAGTGCCTATATACGCACCGTTCGGATTCATGAAAAAAAAGCTTTCCCGGACTTTGCCGAGAACTCACCCGGGTGCGCCGTGGACAGATGTGCCCGCATGTTGCTGGTTGTCGAGTGGTAGGCCAATTCAACTTTGCACAGCTTGCAAATAACCTTATGCCTTGGTCTACACACCACATTTTTGACACTGCGCTATCCTCCAACGCACCGCAGCGTACATCATAACGTACTCTGGGGTGCTCATTGTGGTTGGGGGAGACGGGGAGGAGCGATCGCTTTCCTTGACGAACTCTGCCGTATTTGCATTTGCGAAGGACCCCTCCATTACTTGCAGTGCTCATGACGGCGATGGTTTAGACATATAATCATGACGTAGCTGTTTTTGGTTTTTGCGTTGCTGTGATTGGTTTACATTTCCCGGGTATGTGTGCGTATGCGTACAGTACGTACAGTATCAGATCACGTACTTCTTCCCGCGCACATGCACGTCCAGTAGTCAACGTCCTACGCCAGGGACACGCCTCAGGGACATGATGATGAGGGCCTGCCAGAATTTTTCCAAGAGGACTGAGTCTGTTTTGAGTTGTGTGGGCATGTTGCCTTTGCATTTATTTCGGCACTTGGTTCAACAGTTGCTGTGTTTTGTAGTGTGTGTGTGTGTGTGTGGGCATGTAGCCTTTGCATTTTTATTTCTTTTGGCACTTGAGTCAACAGTTGATGTGTTTTGTGTGTATAGATGTATATAGTATAATAAAGTTTTTTGATTGAAGCAATTGTCTTACTCAAGCGGGTAAGTGTTTATTTCACAATTCGAATATCATCAAGTTTTGCACGTCGTTCGCAATTCTGCGTTTAATTGGCTAAACATAACGCTTCAACGCGTGTAACCGCCTATACCAATGGAACCCTATCGAATATTCGTTGACGCGCCCTAAGTTTGGTGTGGCCGTAGCTTTAAGCGTACATTATTTTTCCATTTTGTTTTCACAGGCTTCAGCAATCCGGGGGGATTTGATGTTTTGGTCAACAGCCGCAGCTCCCTCGACGTGGCTGGGGACCTTGCGTTCCCCCGCAGAGTACCCAGCAGCACCACCATTGAGCGGCCGACTGTAGCCCAAGTTTTGGCTTTGGGTCCCAGGCAGAGGGTAAGCGTCGCGCTTCTGTGTAGCATGTTGAACGAAATATTGTAGAGAGACGGATAACGTATCCTAACGCCACTTTGTTTGTCTTTGTTCTATTTCAACAGGTGGAGGTGATCGAGGTCCGAGTGCTGCAGCTTGTTGAAAACAAGGTGGTGCAGGTGCAGGGCATGCCGGTAGAGTTGCAGACGTTTGAGGTCTGTGATGCCACCGGACAGACGGGGTTGACGGTGTGGGACCGGCTCATCCTGTCGGTGCAGCAGGGGAAGTGCTACCGGTTCAACAGTTTCAGCACCCGGAAACTGGGTGATCGTACAGTCCTGACCACCATACCCTCCACCGGGGTCACGACTGTTGCACACGTCGGGCAGCCCTCTTCCCTTAGGCTTTTGCCCGTCCGGGTCGAGGAGACTGTGCGCGGGCCAGTGACGGGAGTTAAGATCCTGGCCAAGCCCAAGTGTCCTAGATGTGATGATGGCATCCAAGACCACTTGGCTGTGAAGTTGTCAACGCACCGCTGCGAGCACTTGTCCGCTATCCCTCCAAACGCACCGCAGCGTACATCATAACGTTACTTCTGGGGTGCGCTCATTGTGGCTTGGGGGAGACGGGGAGGAGCGATCCGCTTTCCCTTGAGAACTCTGGCGTATTTGCATTTGCGCGAGGACCCACTCCATTACTTGCAGTTACTCATGACGGCGTATGGTTAGAAAAGTATTTGTCACATGGCCAATGCCTGAATTGAGTGACTGTTGATGCGGAAGGGCTGGTTGTGTGCTTTGCTGCTGCTGCTGCTGCTGTTGCGCAAAGTGAGGCAACCGTTTGTTCATGGGTGGCACGCGGGAGTATCCCGGATGCAGGTCCAACGCATTCACGGTTCCTACCGCCATGGGACACGCCTAAGGGACATATGAAGAGGCCTGCACGAATTTTTTCCCAGAGGACTGAGTCTGTTTTGAGTGTGTGGGCATGGTGTCTTTTGCATTTAATTTCGGCACTTGGTTCAAACAGTTGCTGTGTTTTGTAGTGTGTGTGTGTGTGTGGTGTGATAGCCTTTGTCATTTTTATTTCTTTTGGGGGCTACTTGTAGTTCAACCGTGTGATGTGTTTTTGTGTGTTAGACTGTTATTATAGCGTTATATTGAATAGTTTTGCTTCTGATTGAGCAATTGGTCTATGTTTAAAGCGGTAATTCGTCAGTTAGAGCAACGCAATCACAGTAGAGCCAAATGGCTTATATTTGCAGTTCAAACGTCGTTGGCTTTAAATATGGTACATCTTTGTTGTGTACATGCTTAATACAACGGCAGCAACAGCTTGATTTAATGTCCCATGGACGCTGCAAAGCTGTGTTCGTGTGTTTAGTCTTTAGTAGTGCAAATTGGGAAGGCGCTATTGCATTTAGGACAAATAAGATTGCAATAGATTTGTTATTTGTATAATCCATGCTTATTTAGCAGTCTTGGTATTTCCCTGCTAACAATACTTTCCTTTTATATTGAAGGGTTTGTATTGGGTCTCCTGTGTGCCGAATGACTTTAGTGTCAATTATATATAGAACCTTAGGTATTTTGCCTATTTGTCA
>OLKM01004788.1:0-20063 GCA_900291075.1 Melanogrammus aeglefinus | reverse complement strand
TATTTTTTCCACCACTGCAATGGGTTTTCTTCCTTTGCAAGTTTCTTTTCTCCAAAGTATCTCAGGACTTCTTCCCCTACTTTGGTGTTGACATCATCTCCGCTTGATCCATCCCCTTCTTCACTGCTGGAACCAAGGAGTTGAACTTAGTAGTGTGGTAGAAGTTGTTGATGCAGAAGCTATATTTGTGGAAGTGACGGGCTGGTGATAACATTCATCTCCATCTCTCCAAGCGCAGTTCTTTGCACTTTTTTTTGACCACAAAGGATTTCTTTCAGAGGAAAGAAACTCAGTTCCTAAACTTTTGGTCAAGTGCTGACCACAAGAATAACTGTTTGCTGCTGTGCTGAAAAAGGAAGTCTCACTTTTCCATCACCTCTGGAGTTGCTTTGTACAGTGAGTTGAAACAGCCCATGCCAATGGGCCAGACTTGTAGAGGCAGCACTCTCGGTGGACTTCAATAGCCCCTTCCACAAGTGGAGGTATTGCAGATATTGTTAGTGTATTTCTCTGCACTCTGAACACAATTGGCTCATTCAAAAGGCTGAGAGCTTTTTAAAACGTTCTTATAGCAGGATCCATTTGTATCTGGTCTCAAATCAAGGCACCTTTTTCCTTCTTGTGTGACAAGAAGATGACAGACACTGTTGCTGTTACAGGCCATCTTTGCTCAATGCAGTCGGACTACCATATAAAAAGGTGCTGTTCCACTTTGTACGCTGACTATCTTGAACAAGGCTGTGCTACAGGTGTGGCCATCTGTTGTTGTTTGCTCGAGCTTACCGCGTGCTAGCTCACTTTTTTATTTAAATGTTCCACGCAGACATCTTCCTGACTCAACAGCCTTTCAATGCTTGGATGCTTTGAACGCAGCATCATAGTCACAAGTTGCAAGGTTATTAGACCAGTTGCAACGCACAGGGACCCCCATTCTTCTCTTCCAGCGAATCTTATGCCGCAGACACAACATGGCACCATTATCATGGGCTACGGCCACAATGATTGTTGGTAGGAGGATTTCAAACCTGGCTACAACTCTTCCCAACCATTCTGCGATGTGGGATCCAGTATGTCGGTCATGCAGTGGCATGGTACATTTACAATTGTACATTTAGGCATTTAGCAAGACGTTTTTATCTCAAAGCGACACTTACAATAAGTACATTTGTCATAAGAAGCGCAACCATATATCCTGCCGCTATCGGTACTAGTAAGGATGTTGCATAGAACCAATTGCAAGTACAACAATCAACTCGAGGCTAACCAATTACCCCAGTGTTACAAGCAATGATAGCAGCTACTGCAGTTCTACACAGTTAAGTACTATAATACAATACAATACAAATACAAAACAATACAATACAGTGTACCAATGGTGGCCAGATGGGGGAGGGTGGCTATGCACGAGTCGAGGTGGACTCTGAACAGGTGAGCTTCTTGAGTTCTTTTCGGAAGATAGTGAGCGATCTCTGCGGTCCTGAGGAACGGCTGGAAGCTTGGTCCACACTGAGGTCCCAAAAACACAAGAAAGATTGTGACTTGCTGTGAACGACCTTTGTTAGCTTACTTGGCGATGGACGGTGACCAGACACGTCCAGCTGACGTAGTAGTGGAACCGCAGCGATCGAGCTGAAGGCGTGGTGGCTTTAGCAATGCTTGGAGGTAGGCAGAGGGCAGCTCCATCGACTGCCTGTATGCCAAGTACCATCGTCTTAAATTTATGCAAGCTACTACAGGGAGCCAGTGGGAGTCTCGGCAAGAGGGGGGTGTCACATCAGTAGACACTTCGTAAGCGTTTGAACACGAGGCGCGCTGCCCGCATTCCTGGATGCGCTGGCATAGGTTTAATCACAGAGGCAGAAAGTCCAGCCAGGAGTGAGTGTGCCAGTAATTAAAGTAGTCGAGCGCTGGAGAGATGACCAGGCTGTGTGATTACTCTAGAAGACTGGCAGGCTGTTTCCTCTTGTTGAGGCAGAGCGCGTCACCCGGATTCTGCGGATGTTGTAAAGTGTCAATCTGCAGGATCGGCACCACCGCGCGGTGATTGTTTGCGTCGTGCAGCATAACTGGATTGTCCAATACCACACCGCGAGGTTTCTGGCAGTTGGAGAAGGAGTATACCAGTGATGGTTGTCTCACACGCGTGCTGACCGTAAGTCCTCCATGTGTGGGCAATCTTTTCCCCTGGTTATTAGGGAGGAGCTCGGTTTTTGTTGAGGTTAAGCCCTCGGGGTGATGGGCAGTTGTCCAGGTGCTGACGTCCGCCAGACATCCGATATGCGTGTTTACAATCAGGGCTTTATCCGATGAGGGGGAAAGAGAGGAATATCTGAAGTGTCGTCAGGCATAGCAGTGATGATAAGAAAAGCCATGTGACGCAATTACAGAGCCCAGAGATCTGGTATAGAGGGAGAACAGAAGAGGCCCCAGTACAGAGCCTTGAGGGACCCCAGTTTCAAGCGCGCAAGCATTTGGACAAGGAGCCATTCCATGTCACTTGATAGGTGCGGTTCATCAGGTAGGATGTGAACCAGAGAAGAGAGCAGATTCAGCGATGCCAAGTTCAGCAAGAGTGGCAAGGAGGATCTGGTGGTTCACCGTGTCAAATGCTGCGGACAGGTCAAGTTGAATGAGAACCGATGAGAGGGTAGAGGCTCTGGTAGCACGGAGGGACTAAGTCACCGCGAGGAGAGCCGTCTCAGGTAGAGGTGTGCCTTCTTGAAGCCTGACTGGTGAGAGGGTCGGAGCAGGTTTGTTAGAATGAGAGATAGGAGGACAGTTTGGTTAGCAATGGCTCGTTCCAGTGTTTTAGAGAGGAAGGAGAAGAGAGAGATACCGGTCTGTAGTTCTGGATGTCGGCACAGTATATAAGAGTTGGTTTTTTGAGGAGAGGCTTTATTCTAGCAGTCTTGAAGGATGCTGGAACAATGCTTGAAGTGAGGGAGGAGTTGATAAGTGAGGTGAGAATGGGCAGAATGTTCGCTTGAGACATCCGCTGGAGAGAGAGGAGGGATGATAGCATCAAGAGGGGGCAGGGTGGTGGCATTGTTAGATGTTATTATTTTCCGTTGACCTCGTCAGAGGTGAGAGGGCTAAAATTGGGCAAAGACGGAGGAGGAGGGGATTGGTTGGTGGAGGGAGGAATGGAGGCAGGGATGAAAGAAAGAGCTGATGTCCTTCACTTTTCTGGGTAAAGTAGGTAACAAAATCATCAGCAGTTGAGGAGGAGGAAGGAGGTGGGGGGTGAGGGAGGGTTGAGGAGGGTCGAAAACAGGGCAAACAGTTTCCTGGGGGTTTGAGGCGGAGGAGTTTGATTTTGGTCCGGTAGAAGGAGCAGGATTTGGCTGTTGACACACTAGAGGTAAAATCAGAAAGAAGGGAAAAGATAGTGGGATAGATCATTATAGGACAGTCGGATCTCTTCCATTTCTCTCAGCAGCCCGCAACTTTTGTTCTACCAAGTCCGCAGAGGATCAGACAGCCAAGGAGGGGGGGGGGGGAGGTGAGGATCGCGCTGGTCTGGAGTGGGAGGGACAGAGGGAATCCAAGGAGGAGGAGAGGAAGGATAGCAGAGTGTCTGAAGATTCATCTGTAGATAGTTGAGAGAATCGTTCAATAGAAGGTAGTGAAGACAGAACAGTAGAGGCGAAGGTAGAGGGAGAGAGGGATTTAAGGTTACGGCGAGTGGTGAGTGGTCACACATAGCTACAATAGGGCAGATGAACTCCCCGGGCTTCCTCGAGGGACTCCCACAGAGACTCCCTTGGTCTTTGTTTCCCGGGTCTTGACTCCCACAGAGAGACTCCCTTGGTCTTTGTTTCCCGGGTCTTGACTCCCACAGGAGAGACTCTCCTTGGTCTTTTGTTTCCCGGGTCTTGACTCCCACAGAGAGAGACTCCCTTGGTCTTTGTTTCCCGGGTCTTCGTTTGCTGGGTCCTGACGCTACAGCTGACGCTAATAGCTAGCCCTTAAGTGGGCAAGGTAGCTCAGGCAGACTTAGCTCTGCCCATCTATCAAGGCTTTTGTTCCCACCCTAAGTGGCAGAAACTAGCAAGAACGACCGCTTAACTGATCACAACAGCACAGGCCTAAATCATACTGGAGTAACAGATGGAAAGTTAGAACAAGCAATTGTAATTCTAAACACTAGGAATCTTAGTAACCAAACTCACCTACAGCCAGATATGAAGCAACCTTCTTGGAAGACAAAATGTATTATGGTAGTGAGGCAGATTGACTTCATGTCCCAATCGTCTGTGATGTAGTGGCAAGTAACACTGGGGTAGGCCTCAATGGCTACATTTGTCCAAACATCAGTGGTGAGAGCAAGTATGCTGTTGTTGCCGTTGTTCAAAGCAGTCTTCACTTCGTTGAATGTCTGCTCATATTTTCTCTCCATAAGCTTAGTGAAATGGGTCCTTGAGGGAAGAGTGTAACCAGGATTCAAGGTGTGAATCATTGTCCTGAAGCCGTCATCTTCAACAGACAGAGGCCTCAACAGCACTATTTACATGAAATGAATATGCCTCATTCTTTTATTAATTACTGTTATGTTAAGGCCAGTAAGTAACCCAAGGATCAATTACAGAAAATACATTTTTATAATAATGATTGCTTTATTTATATTACTTATTTACACTCATGCAGGTGTGACCGGGTGAGCCATCTCCCTCCTGGTCACTGCATGATGCGGTGCCAGCCGTGCACAGGTTAATTGGGGGGCGGCGCTGCGTGCGTGAGTTAAAACAGGTGTGCTGGGCACTACTCTCTCTCTTGACTCCACACTGCAGCGCGTCTGTCGGTCGGTGTGCATGCCCATGTCTCCGCGTCGCAATATTAAGCATTTGAAGTGACGGTGAGCCGAAGGGGGTGAACAGTTCGGTGGGCGCGTGCTTGGGTGCAGTAGAGCTCGGAGCGGGACGCTGTAACCAGCGTCTCCCACTCTCCCACTAGTGCTGCACTATCCAGTTGGCGTCCTGGTGTTTTTTACGGTCATTGGCCATCACGACGAGGTCCGAAGCCTGTCCTGGTTCGAGAAGCCTGTCCTGGTTCAGGAAGCTTGTCCTGGGAACCGAGAAGCCTGTCCTGGTTTGCGAGAATAATCGGACTGAGAAGCTCGTACTGGCTCGGGTCACGTGGCCGCAGCTTCGGTCCGGTGGACACGATTCCAAACGAGTGGCTCGCCTGTCTTTGTTTTGTTTTATCTAATTGCTGCGTCTCACACAGCAATATAAATTTTTAATAGTATATTCTTTTGTTTGACTTTTGATTTGTTTCTGTTCAGCCTAAATTGGGTTAAATTACGATTCCATTCTTTTGTTAAGTTGTTTATATAAATTAGTATTATTTGGTTTTGATATTTCTTTTTTTAATAATTGCAATTGATTCCCCTTTCTTTTAACTGAGAGGTCCCAGATGTCCCCCACACTGTGCCTGATTGTAATTTGCATTTTCTTGTTTGTTTTACCATAGGTGCTGGGTCCCAGCGAGCGCAGCCCTTCCCTGGTGGTGGTGTTTGACAAAGTTTTGTTGCAGTGCACTGGTGGTTTTAGTTTGCATTTATCCCCTTTTTAGTTCCCTGCCGCCGTGGTAAGCCCAGCCCTGATTGGTGTCTTTTGGTTTATTTTGCCAGTGTGGTGGTCCATCTGGGTGCCCTTGTTTCCCCCCTGCATTACTTAGTTTTGTTATTTTAATAATTGTTAAATAAAATTGTATTCTTTTTGAAACCACAACCTCTGGACCTTGTGTGATTCCGGACCTGTGTTGGCCTTTAGAGGGCTATTTCCTGGGGTAGAGTCCCAGGTGGCATTGTTGGCAACCTACATACACACGCATACACCAAACACACTAACACCCGCTCCTGCCACATTCTGGCGTTGTCGGCAGGATCACATTATTAAAGGATCGAGGCGTGGTTTCTTTTTTTATTTTCTTTTGTTGTTTGGCGTATTGGTTGTGTTTTTCTTTTTCGACAGGCGAGCCTCTCGAGTGGAGAGACTATTGAGGAACCAGGACAGCAGCGGCCGTCCCAAGAACCAGACTTTGGTATTCTGAGTATTGGTAATACCTCACAGTCAGTATGGCGGATGAGGTGCAGCGACTTAGGGATTTAGTGTCACAACTAGAGGCAGACAACGAGCAGCTGCTTCAGGAACGGGCTGCTTTCCGGGACGTGCCTGGCGGGGCTGCTGCAGGCCCCTCTGGTTCAGTTAGCCATGTCCCGTCTGCGAGTGCTGCTCCTGTCATGGAGCGGCTGGTTGTAGTTCCCAAGGACCGTAAATGCCCCGTGTTTAATGGGAAGACCGGCTTAGGGATAGCTGAGTGGATGGAGGAGATACGGGCATGCATGCGGGTTCGCCACCTTTCAGCAGCCGATCAGGCCCTCTTTGTTTTTGATCATTTGGAGGGAGAAGCCAGAGAGGAGATCAGGTTTAGGCCCCGTGTAGAGCGAGAAGATCCAGTTAAGGTTTTCGCTATTCTGAGGGAACTGTATGGCTGTGCACAGTCCTACGTAACATTGCAGCAGGCCTTTTTCTCCAGAAGGCAGCAGGAGGGGGAGTCTCTGCAGGAGTATTCCCTGGGCCTGATGGCTTTAATGGAGCAGGTTAAACAGTGCGCACCAGATGGTATACCTAATGCTGGGGATCTTCTGCGTGACCAATTTGTAGAGCATGCTCTCGACAGTTCTCTCCGTCGAACGCTTAAACAGTATGTCCGCAACAGGCCGACAGCTTCCTTGTTGGATGTACGAAGTGAGGCTATCAGATGGGAAAGGGAGGGCCAACCAGGTTGGTTTAGGGGGCGAAGTCATTCGGTACCATCAGCTTATGGTCTCCAGTATGGGGTACAAAGTGATTCCCATTCACGTCATCCTATTGCTCCTCCCAGGTCGGAGATGAGTGATTTAATGGAAATCTTGAACCGTCAGCAGGCCCAGCTTGACCAGCTCACACAGACCATAGCTGCTTTGCAGGCCCCACGACCACCCGGAAATTTCGTTCGCAAGGGCCCTTTGATTTGTCGAAGGTGTCAACAGCCAGGCCACATCGCACGGGAGTGCCGGAGCCCAACGGTACCTCCTCGTTCACGGGCCAATTCTTTCAGTGGTGCAAACCTTCAGGTTCCCAGGATGACCTCCTCAGCCCATCAGCAGGAAAACTGATGCCCTCTGAGTCGGCGGGCCTCCGCTCAGATGGGGAAATCAAGGGCTTACAGGAGGAGATGGTTGCTGATTTGATGTCATCATGTCCATCAACTGATGTTGTGTTTAGTGGTGTTCATGTCCCTTGCTTGGTCGACACTGGGTCTATGGTGTCCACCATTACTGAGAGCTTCTTTCAACAGCAGTTCTCGTCTTGGGGCCAGGATCGGCTTCGGTCTTGCAATTGGCTGCGTCTGCGTGCCGCTAACGGGTTAGATATCCCCTATGTTGGTTACCTGGAGCTTGATGTTGCATTGTGTGGAAAGGTCATTCCTGGCTGTGGAGTGCTAGTTGTTAAAGATCCCCCCGGCACCGCATCGTCTGTCCCTGGCATCTTGGGGATGAACGTCATTCGCAAGTGTTACAGAGAGCTTTTTGGTACTTGTGGTCCTTCCCTGTTTGCCTTGCCACCTGTGTCACATGTTCCAGGCCCAGTCTTTGAAGCTCTGCAGCAGTACCATCAGTCTTCGGTCGAAAAGCCAAGCCCGCACACGGGCACTGTGAGGGTCAGGGGTGAGAGGACGATTCGAATACCTGGTGGGGTCCTTCAGCTTGTCGCCAGCACCTGCCCTGAGCAGGCCACTGGCCAGGCTGTACTCTTCGAGCCGTCAGATTCTGGTCTGCCATGCGGCCTGCTTGCTTCTCCCTGTCTTGTTCAGGTCACCCGAGGCACGGTCTACATCCCGGTGGTCAATGTGGGTACGACGGATGTTCTTCTACACCCTCGAACTTGTCTTGGTTCCCTCTGTGGTGCCCAGGTGATCAGTCTACCTCGGGGTGTGACTGAAGTCAATCCAATCACAGCCAGTGTTTCTGCCCAGGGAGACGCCAGTGTAGCCCAAGACGGGCTAGCATCTGTTGACTTGGGCATATTGCCTGAGGAAGACCAGAGGGAGGTGAGGTCATTGTTGCAGCGGTACCATTCAGTCTTTTCCACTTATGATGGTGACTTGGGGTGTTCAAATCTCATATCACACCACATACCACTATTGGATGACGCACCAGTCCGGCAGCGTTACCGCCGCGTCCCTCCCTCGGAGTACGAAGAGGTGAAGTCTCACATCAACCAACTTCTTGAGGCCAAAATCATTAGGGAAAGTTGCAGTCCCTTTGCGTCGCCGATTGTTCTGGTCGGAAAGAAGGATGGTAAACTTCGATTGTGTGTAGACTATCGCTTGTTGAATGCTAAGACTCGGAAGGATAAGTTCCCTCTCTCTCGCATCGAGGAGAGTTTGGATTTGCTTTGTGGTGCTCGTTGGTTTTCCACGATAGATCTGGCTAGCGGGTACAACCAGGTTCCAGTTGCAGAGGACGACAAACCCAAAACAGCGTTCTGTACACCGTTTGGACTTTTTGAGTTTAATCGGATGCCATTTGGGTTATGCAATGCCCCGAGCACCTTTCAGCGGTTAATGCAGAGAATGTTCGGAGGTCAGCCACAGGGTCAGTCTTTGCTTCTCTACCTAGATGATATCATTGTCTTCTCCTCGTCGGTCAGTGAGCACTTGCAACGACTGGAGGCTGTTCTGGGCCGGCTACAGCAAGAAGGCTTGAAAGTTAAGCGGGAGAAATGTGCATTCTTTCGGCAGCAGGTCAATTATTTGGGGCATGTCATCTCCAGCCAGGGTGTCTCCACCGACCCTGCTAAAATCGAGGCCGTGGCAGAGTGGCCACGACCGCGTCAAGTGGTTGAGTTGCGGCCATTTCTTGGTTTCGCGAGTTACTACCGGCGTTTTGTAGAGGGCTTCGCAAAACTGGCTGCCCCCCTCCACAAGCTGGTGGCGACTCTTGCTGGCACGAAGTCTAGGAGAGGGTCAGGACAGGTCTTGGGTGATGCTTGGACATCCCACTGCGAGGAGAGTTCAAACGAGAGAGAGGAGACACTTACTTTGCGTGTTCAATACTTGAAAACGGAATAAATGTGTTTTTTTTGTATTTTTTTTATTTTGCATTGACTTACTCTGCTGTCGAGCCCCCTTCCTCGTCACCGATGACTCCGACATGTTTTCGTTTCAAGTGTTGTATCATTGGGAACTGCCCATTGGTCCGACCACCCATTGGTCTGACCTCCCATTAGTCCGACAAAATGCCCATTGGTCCGACCTCCCATTGGTTCGACCTCCCGTTACTCAGACAAAATCAACCACAAGTCGGACCAATAGGAGGTCGAACAAATGGGTGGTCCCGTTAGTTCGACCTGTCATCCCTACTTTCTGACAAGCGCTTTCATTGCGAGCATGCGTCTCTCTCTCTCTCTCTCTTCTTCTCTCTCTCTCTCTCTCTCTCTTCTCTCTCTTCTCTCTGAGAGTTTGTTTTTAACTTCTGCTGTCCCAATGCTTTGGCAACATTGTATATCACAGTCGTGCCAATAAAGCAAATTGAAAGAGAGCGAGAGAGAGAGAGAGAGAGAGAGAGAGAGGAGAGAGAGAGAGAGAGAGAGAGAGAGAGAGAGAGAGAGAGAGAGAGCTCTCGGAAACGCACACCTCACACACACACACACACACACACACACACACACACACACACACACACACACACACACAGACAGAGTGGAGCATGTTTCCTCTCGGTGCCGTTAACCGATCGCGCTCTGTGGGGAGATTTGTGTTACTCATCTTAACAGAGATGCTGAACAGAGGGATTAATGCACACATTCACACAGGCTACACACACACGAGCTACCCACAGACACACAGCTGAGGGGCTGGAGAAATGTGCATCTGGTGGCGTGCGCAACCTGGTCAGTGCGTGCTCGTGCTTTTTACTCCGTTTTATTTCAAACACAGACTGTAGGTCTACAGTGAAAGGACATTTTTAAATTTCAAGTTGGCAGCTCTCAAATATCCGACCTGTCTGTTTAGATTACAGATGCATTAGTCCAGTTCGAACCAATGAGGACGTCCCATTAGTTCGAACTCTCATTACTCCGATTGTCGGAACAATGGGAGTTCGAACTAATGGGAGTTCGAACTAATGGGAGTTCGAACTAATGGGAGGTCGGACCAATGGGAGGTCGAACTAATGGGAGGTCGGATCAATGGGTGGTCGGACCAGTGCCATGGACCCGTATCATTACCGTGGTGCTTCCGTGCCACGCCATTTCGCTTTTGCAAAGATTGCAACAAACACACTTTTTAGTATTATGCAGTGTGAAGTGCTCCCACACTTTGGATGAATTCGGTCGAACCGCCTCCGCCATGTTTAATGTTCAAAAATAAAAGCAGTGGTCGCTCACACTAAAGCTCTCGTAAGTTCGCTGTGGGCGCGCATGAAGCATGGACCTGCCGGCTTCAGTAAACAGTTCTGCGCCTATGAGTGGCGTATTAATCGCGCGACTCAACGAATCGATGACTAAAATCGTTGGCAACGCTTTTAGTAATCGATTTTTATCGATTTTATCGATTCGTTGTTGCAGCCCTTATTTCATTCAGTCCTTCTAGTTGCAGAGTTTGCTCATGCTAGGCTAGCGCACGGCAACGGGCAATAGCCTGCTAATAAAACAGTCTTACCCACTCTACAGTACACCCGAGGCAAATAAATTATAAAGCCTATAGATGTAAATGTCTGTGTTGATAGAATTATGTTAGAAATAAAACTAACCTCACATCGCATTTTGAGGGACTACTTTCTCAGCAGCAGTGGAATTGAACCTCTTATCAGTCCGCCGCTGCCGTAGCCTGCTACCATGAATATAACACTGCTGCTGAGACACAGCAAGTCCCTCAAAATGCAATGCAATGTTGGTTTTATTTCTAACATTATTCTATCAACACAGACATTTACATAGACCATCTGGCGTTATAGTTGATTTGCCTCGAGTGTACTGTGGAGTGGGTAAGACTAGCAGGCTAGTATTGCCGTTGTCGTGCGCTAGCCTAGCACGAGCAAACTCTGGAACTAGAAAGACTGAATAAAATGTGTTGAAAACTGTCTCCAATGATAAAGAACACCCAGGCTAACTTGGGAATCTGGCCCTATGTCCAAAATTCTGAAATACCCCTTTAAGGTGCAGGGTTGATGTGAATGGTGTGCTTGCAGGGCCTCTGCTGGGAACAGAGAGAGAGAGATTGAGAGATGGAAAGAGAGAGAGAGACAGAGAGAGAGCGAAGTACAGAGGGCTAAATTAGGAGGGAGCGAGAGAGAGACAGTGAGTGAAATGGAGAGAGAGAAAGAGAGAGAGACATAGAGAGGGAGAGAGCGCAAGAGACAGAGAGGGAGATACAGAGAAATGGAGAGAGATTGAGAGAGAGAGGGGCCAAGAGACAGACAGGGAGAGATGAAGTGGGAGAGAGAGGGCATGAGACAGAGAGAGAGTTGGAGAATAAGATGGAGAGGGAGAGAGAGATACAGAGAGAGGGCGGGAGACGGGAGTACCTTATTACGGAAAGTATTTGTAATATATTTGTGAGCAAGATGGACCACTGCAATGAGATTTTCTAGCTCACGGTCATAACCTTTTGCTTTGAATACCAAACGGAGCGTGAAGCTCGGGGCAGTCCACTCACAGAGTGACACAGTGCTGATTCATAGCAGACACGTTCTCCAAGGCCTCAAGCATCTCCAAGACACAGTGTTCTGAAGAGGCTGGGGTGATGGGGTGAAGAAAAGATCGAATGGGCGTCACATCCTGTGAACGGATAAAATGTTTTAAGATGAATTGCATTATGTAAGTCTATTTCAAGGATAGAAAAATCAAGGATAGAAAAATAGTGATTTTCTAATCTTCTATGAATTCAAGATACATGGCCACAGTTTTTTGTCTCGGTCTTACTTTACGAGGTATCTTCATGCAAAATGATGAAGCTAACTGTAATCGTTGACACACATCCCCTACCTGGAAGGACTATTATCAAAAAGACAAACTATACTGCTGTTTTTGAAGTGACCTTCATATTCCAACCAATAATATTACAGTTTAGCATTTTTCAGGGGTTTATTTTATTTTTTTGTTCGTTTTTAATTTCTGGCTTTCAGTATTTAATTTAAGACTATAATCAAAAAATATATAAAATCTCTAATCTAATATTTGTTTTGATAACAGACAAGACATATATTTTTTTAAATCTAAAACATTAACCATTTCTTTTTCCCACAGATAGCGTCCGTCCTTCTGCTAGTTGTTAACAATGATAACCTTACTTCCACCATGTGATTATCACAAATGTACAATATTAAAGTAAATGATCAGAGAAGCGAATGCTCCCTTCTTTTTACTCCTTCCTCGGTTCCTCTCCTATCTGACAGCCTTGGAATCATTAATATGCTGGTTGTTTGGTTGATCTGCCCACACATCTTTTGCAAAAGAATTGAGTACTGAGCAGTAGGCTACTTCAACCATGTGGCTTTATCAGGCGACTGTAGCAAAGGGGGGGAGAGAGAGAGAGAGAGAGAGAGAGAGAGAGAGAGAGAGAGAGAGAGAGAGAGAGGGAGAGAGAGAGAGAGAGAGAGAGAGAGAGAGAGAGAGAGAGAGAGAGAGAGAGAGAGAGAGAGAGAGAGAGAGAGAGAGAGAGAGAGAGAGAGGATTTATTAATTTTTTGAGGTGTAGCGCTTCGGTGGTCACCTCTGTATGTGATTCCGTAGAGTAAAAGCACAACAAAAGGCAACGCCCATATTTGGAACTCAATTGCTGGCCAGGCTAATATTCATTGCAAAAAACAACTAAGCCACTAAGACAGCCATCTGTGCTGTAACCAGGGCTGACCATCACCCAGGACGTGGCTACGCACCATTAACATCTCAGCAACCATGAATGGTTTGGTCAGACATCCATCTCTCTCGCATGCTTCACTGTGGCAGTAGAGGTTGCTTCTACGGAAGGAATATGCAGCCCGTCTAAGCTGCTGCTAAGATGGAAGCCTGGGACGATTTCAAGGTAGACTGGCTGGCTAAATTTAGGCGCTGTGATTCATTTCTCACCCTTTAAGCGAGTGCCTGAGATGGCCATTTCCTCTTTTCCCCAGGTGTGTACCGTGTCCTTCAGGGTGTGTGTGTGCATGACTTTGAAGGGAGTGTGTCTATGTTCCCCGGGTCCTATGTTCCCCTCTTTGTATGAGACTGGTGAACATAGGACCCTTTTTGAAAAAAAGGGTCCTATGTTTTTGAAAGAAAGGGTCCCATGTTCCCCGGTTTGTTAATTTTTCCACCATTACTGCCAAATTCCGGCCGAGATAACCACCATTTCATGTCTTTGTGGAAGAGGGAGAGACGTCGCGAGAACCCGACGCAGTCTATTCATAATATTGAAATGACCAAGGAAGAGGCATGAATGAAGTATTGATTAGACAGAGATTTATTTGATTGGCCAACCTAATAAACACACAAGACCGGAAACCATAGCAACGCCGGTAAACAAACCCAGAGAAGCCCAATCCCTACGAGAGCTGCCCGCGCTATGGCAATCCGGAGGCGCACAGAGCTTTTGGCCGTGATATTATATATACAATTATATTATATTACATACTATTATATATAGAGCTCCGGGAGTCGCAAACGGCAACAAGCACTTTCTCCTCCATGCTGCAGTTCACCCCGGACTGCACTGCACTGAGTTGGCCGGTGGAATGCTGATTGGCTGTTACGTTACACATGTCACTCAGTTAAATATTTTTAAAGATTGATAGATTGCGGGGAACATAGGACCCTTTTCCAGAAATCGGTCCTATGTTCCCCCGGCAACAGAGGGGAGCATAGGACCTTTTTGGGAATAACGGGGAACATAGGACTTTAAAAAAAAAAAAAGGATCCTTTGTTCCCCGAGCGAGGAACATAGGACCCAGGGAACATAGGGCTGACCCCACTTTGAAACAGTCAACTCAACACAGGCTGCCGCAGCACACACACTCACACACGACACTGAAACATCATATGATTCACTGTAACTCATCAATTACTTCAGTAATTATGTTTACAGTTAAAATGTCACGATACATAAATATCACATTGATCCTTTTTGGCTCGGGTCTCTCTTTACTTGTCAGCAACCAGCTAAAGAAAACTTTCTCTGCAAGTTCTGGAATAAGGTAACTCGTATTCTGGGTCACCGTTTCTCGCTCTGATTTAGTGCTGTGAGCTGACCTCACTCAAGCTGTAAATTAAGACGAGCCTGGGATCACCACTACAGTGACCGGAGCACACTCAACAAAACATGGAAAAGCAGCTTCTTATTATGAATGGAAGGCATCATATATCAGTGACATCTGTAGTATGAAATGCCATTGCGTTGAGTTATGATGGTTGTCAGTTCAAAGGCTAAAGGTACGGCCACACTGACCGCACACGCTTAACCTGCCGCTTGATCATTGTGTCTCACAAAAATGGTTCAATGTGCCTTACGAGCCTACGCAGCTAGATGAGCCGGCCCAAAACTTATTTTCCCCCGCTACTTTTCGTTTGCTCCACAAACGAACACGCGTAACGTGTTCAGTGTGGCCGTGTTGTGGCCATATTGCATGTCACTAACGATTGTATTTCCAGCTCAATTTGATCCACCCAAATGTGACGTCACGCCAGCCAATTCGTGTGACGCACGGAACCAATCTATCGAAGGGGGCGTGGCCAATCGGGGATTCCCTTGTTAAAAGGAACCACGGACGCGCAACGGGAGCGCGCGCACGACAGGACTCCATGCTGCCTTTGTCCCAGTCCCCTTTCCCCGCACAATTTAAGAATTGTAAAACGTAGGGAAATAAATAGCCTACAAGCACAAGAAACTCGTCTCACGTGAATTCTTCTCCTCATCTTACAACATGGCGCCTGAACCAGGGACATTGAGATGAAATCCATGAAGATCAAAGAAGGAGAAGACTGACCCGATAAAAGAATTGTTTGCAAGAAGCTGCGTGGGAAAACCGAACGTAAGTCATGGATCTCAAGCGATTGAAGATAAAGCGGGGAGTAGTCCGAACCTCAACTACCAAACTCACCCGTAAGATAGACGATGCATTAGGTGAAGAAGAACCATGCCTTAAGAAGCTGGAGGAATTGCTTGAACAGCTGATGGAAAGGGAACTGATCCTCAAAGAATATGATAGAGATGTGGAAGTAGAAACGGAAGAAGAGGATTTGGAAGATGAGATGACGACAGCAATGGAATATATGGATGCAATTAGTGTGCGGAGAACAAGAATAAAACGTGCGTTACGCATGGAAGAAGAAGACGGCCAGTCCAGACAGAGTGAAAATAGGTCTGGATCTGGGCCTCCAAGAATGAACACAGTCAAACTTCCCAAATTAGTAATTCAGAAGTTTTCTGGGGAGATTTGTGAGTGGCAAGGATTTTGGAGTCAATATGAAACGACCATATATGATAATGAACGTTTGAGCAAAACCGACAAATTCAGTTATTTAAAGTCGTTTCTGACTGGTACCGCAGCGAGTGCAGTAGCAGGCCTGGCGTTGTCTGGTATTAATTACGACATTGCTATTGATGTACTCAAGAAACGATTTGGCCGTAAAGACTTAGTGATTAATGCCCATATGAATAAATTACTAAACATGACTCCCGTAAAACGATCCAATGATGTAAGCGCTTTGCGCAAACTTTATGATGATTGTGAGATACAGGTGCGTAGCCTTGACGCACTAGGTGTTGTAGCGGACACATATGGAAGTTTATTATGTCCAATCTTGTTGAAAATGATCCCAGAGGACATTGCTCTCGAATTCACAAGATCAGAAGCTGATAATGTTCTCAAAGCAAAAGAGTTGATGGACTTTCTGAAATTAGAGGTGGAGAGCAGAGAAAGAACTATGAATCTCACTCAGAAGAAAGAAGTTTCTCAGAACGAATGGAGGAATGCTGGCACGGACAAGGAACTCACGCCAGACGCGGCAGCGAGAGAGGCCCAACTTGGAGAAACCGAATGGCCCTCCTCAGCCGGCAGCATTTCCACACGTGGAGTCGAAATGACGTGACTGCTTATTTTTGTGTGGTAAACTGATCACTGTGACAGTCTCTCTGGACTGTACGGAATCCACAGTGGATATTAGGAGAGAAAAGCTGAGACGATTAGGCAGGTGTTTTGTATGTCTAGGCCCCAGACACATCGCGCGTAACTGTAGGGCGCACGGTATTGAATGTGCACAGTGTGGCAGAACGACATTCATAAGCAATTTGTAACCAACAGGTCAACCAGAATAAGAGAGACCGACGACTAAACAGAGGGTAGACACTGCTCAAACGGCAATGTTCAGTTCACCAGGTGATTGTAATGGTTAAAGCAGTCCTTTACAACTGCAAACCATTTGGGTGGATGCGCCAGGACAAGCCCAAATTGCTAAATGTTTATTAGATGGGGGGAAGTCAACGTAGCTTTATACGTGAAGATATTTTCTCAAGCTTTGACCTCTACCAGTAGTAGGTACAGAGTATTTAAGGCTACACGTATTTGGTTCAGTAAAATGCCCCAAAAGAGATTGACTAGCCAGCAAAGGTTAAGGCTAGTCTAGAGAGATCTTAAAACCGAATGTGTCTGTTGAAGTTGAAATTATTAGAAACCCCCAAATGTATGTTTCATCTAACATTAAAACGGCCACCGAAGAAATCAACATCTCTCTTGAAGAAAAGGCTGCACCCTGTGAGAGGCATGAGACACAGGAAGGCCTGTATTCTGCATCGGAGGACTTTCTTTCACTCTTCTTAGGGGTACTTTTAGGACATTGTGTCAGAGACGCACAGAAATACTGGACAACATGGACTTGTGGCTGTAGAGAGCAATTCGGCATGGTTGGATCCAAGGAACTGTGTCCATCCCTTAAATGAACGTAACCAACTGAAACAGTGGACGGTAATGCTCCTATATATCATCGCGTCGGGATGAACAAGCACTGACTGAACAACTGCGCCAGTTCTCTGGGAAACACGGAAATCGGATTGTGGATCATGGACATCAAAACTAACCCAGACAGACGAGACGTGCTATGAAAGTTCGGCAGTCAGTAAAATACAACAAGGTAGATATGAAGTCAGTTTGTCGCTTGGCGAGAAGAGAATATGAATTTGGCTACTAATTACAAGTACGGCTAGAAATCGGTTGAATGGCCTTTTTAAAAACGTTTCATAATAACGACGATTGTATGAGCAAATGATGATCAAAGTATAAGAATATCAGGCTGAGGAATTATCGAATGTGAACTAATGTTGAGACAGAATATCCAGGTGTGTTTATATGCCTCATCATCATAATCAAAGAAAGTAGGATTACAACGAAGTCTCGCGAATTGGGTTTGATGGTTCATCCCATGAGAGAGAAAGCCGCTCACTTACGAATGTCTCTTTACGGACCCAATCTGAACCCCAACTTGCTAGGCATATGTAAAATTCAGGCAGCACAGAGGTTGCTATGATGGGCAGACATTACGAAGCTTTCTACAAATTGGCCTGAATGAAGAGACAGGGATGTGCTTAGTCTCTTGTGGTTCAAAGAGAGACCACGGCCTTTTGAGGATCTATAATAATTAGCGATTAATGGAGAAATGACACGATGTGCTCATTTGGTGCAACAGCAGCCCTATTCTACTGGGCTGCAACCTATCAGACACCACCCTGAAGAATATGAAGAGAATATAGCCCGAAGAAGTCAAAGTGCTGGACGATGTCTGTATGTGGATGATTTATACAGGCAAGCAGATAATGAGGAAAATGCCACTCACATTGTATCAGAGAGCCAAGAAATAATAGGTCAAGTGCAGGAAATGAAAAACTATGCAAATGAACACACAATTCCTCTGAGTTTGGCAAACGAATGGAAACAACGAAATAATAAAGAAATGTTGGAAATCAGAAAGGCCACCAATCCACTCATGAGTTCTGTCGGAATCTAACATAGGAACGAGGGGTACACTGTACGAATTCTGTTATGATTCCTGTGAAACTTGCATTAAACTATTCCTGCAGAACAAAAGATGACACTAACGAGGAAGTTTACAGGCAGCTGCGTGGCAATTTTTCGATCCATTCTGGATATTGTTTGTCTCCCTTTTACAGTTCGAGTCAAAATGTCTAGTTTACAAGTGGGAGAGAGGAATTTTTGGGATGAAGATCTTCCAATTGATCTCGCGCAAACCTGCATCATTGGTGTCTCCCAGTTGTGAGTGATCTCTGGTGAAAAAGTACATATCACACGTCTTATCGATGATAAATGCTATCGAAAAGAAATGTGAAACAAGGTTGTTGGGTGTGTGGTGTTGATGGTAGCAAACCAGTTGGGGTAGTTCATGTATTACAGATTGCCAGTTGAGAAAGCCTACTGCGCCGCGGCCTATCTGCGGATGCGTTAAAACGAAATGGAGAGTTGCACAACCAGTCTGGATCGCTGATTCTTAAATTAAAGTCGCTCCACTAAAAGAAAATGACACTACCCAGATTCAGAATAATGTCGAGCGCTTATTGGAGCAACTTGGAAAATTCATAGCGAACAATCTGAATATGAAGGACATGAATACAGTCTGACTGACTCCGATTATAACCTTTCGATTGATTAAAGAGTAGCTTCCAACACAGTGGAAACCGTTGTTGGGAGACGAGTAAGTGAAGATTACAGGACTCTGACCGTTAGTCCCACGAACAAACTGGAAACACTGCTCTGGAAAGGGAATCCCAGCGGACCCGGCAGGCGCGCGAAAGAGTGCCAGCGCTTCCCAGGAGGATCGCTCTTGGTGGCAACGGGCCCGGACGTGGCTGAAAACGGCGCACCAGACGCACGAAACCGAACCTCAGATTGATGCATCGGAAAGATGATGATGTGATGGGTATAGTGTGGTGTGGTGCGAGAGTGACGATTGCGATGCTGCCAGACTGATCACGTATGTTCACATTTCACCGCTGTGTTGAATTAACAGTTACAGCGGACTCAACAGAGTTCTTGAGATTAACGCATTGGATAGCAGCGTTTTGTGCAAAGCGCACGGACCAAAGGAAAAACGATGGACAAGCTGTGGCATGCGAGTTGGGAGTGCATGAGGCAGGGAATCAGTTCAACGCGGAGACTCAAAAGTGATTAGTCCCAAAGAATGGAGACGGCTGTTGAAAAAATGCCGAGTGTGGGATGTGGATGTAAAGCGATTCGAAGATCATTTCACTGAAAACCATTCCTGGATGAATGAGGGACTTCTGTCGTAATAGGAGGGAGATTGCAGGAAACGAACCGGTCTTTTACCCAGAAAGCAATTATCCCTACCATCTTGCCAGGTAGATGGCGCGATGGCGATACTTTTGGTTCCGAGGTGCAACATGAGATGTGATGCATCTCAGGGCACCCTACATAGGCCACTCTGAACCAATTGAGAGAAAAACTATACTGGTATACTGATAATCCAGAGATGCGAAAGAGTTGTGTCAAGCGTTGATTCTCTCTAACGCGCACGTATATGTAGCTCGATAATTGCTGCGCCGTTACCAAAGACCGCATAACGACGGCCCAAGTCATTCGCAGAATTAGTGCGTTGACTTTGCTGGTCCAATTTATCGTGACAACCAGTGAGCAACGAGGCAACCCTCTACATTCGCTGGATCGGTATATAGCGCACGTAAAACCGGGCTCTGTGCATCCTTCAGAATTGTTTGCTTGATATTGAATACTGAGCAATTTCCTGCTTGCCCTTACATCGATGTTATTTGCCAGTACCGGCATCTTGATGTGTCATTTAATTTTGTTATAACGCAAGACCTTTAGCAAAGCTGAAAGGCTCTGAAATCTCCTGTGTGACATTAATGAAGGGAAAAGAAATACGCGAATTTGTTTGCAAGACAAGAGCTATTATCTGAAGTACATCTCTGGGAGCAGAGCTCCCTGGTGCTCTCGGTGTTATGTGGAAGCTGTGAGTACAGTAAGGGTGCCTTAAGGAAATATGGGGAGATCCTATC
>OLKM01004787.1:0-20073 GCA_900291075.1 Melanogrammus aeglefinus | reverse complement strand
AGAAAACTGGTGTAAAATTAAATAAAATTGTGTTTATAGCAGTCCTCGGGGAACGGTTGTTCAAGATTAAATTAGAAAGCCGAAATAAATCATCAGAAAACGCGTTATAATGAATAGAAAAAGACCCCCTACCACCGCCGAAGGAATAGACGCAAGACAAGGCAGATTAACAGTCGCTCACTGCTAGATAACACGGAGAGAAAGAAACGCTCTGAAACGGGCTAAAATTAAAATTAAAATGCGTTATAAAGCAGTCCTCGGGGAACGGGTCCAAGTTAAATTAGAACAGCCGAAATAATCATTCAGAAAACGGTTATAATGAATTAGAAAAAGACCCCTACCACCGCCGAGGAATAGCGAAGACAAGGAGATTAACAGTCGGCTCACTGTAGAATAACACGGGGGAAAGAAACGCTCTGAAAACACACGGGGTAAAATTAAATAAAAATGGTTATAGCAGTCCTCGGGGAACGGGTCAAGTTAAATAGAAAGCCGAAATTAAATCATCAGAAAAACGGTTATAATGAATAGAAAAAGACCCCTACCACCGCCGAGGAATAGACGAAGACAAGGCAGATTAAGGTCGGAATCCCATTTCTTTGCTCAAAGGAAAATCTCAGCCTAGCCTCGACTGTTGCGCTTTCACGCGCCGTGGAGCATGTCCAATACAGAGTTAAAGTAGTCTTAAGGGGTAAGGGGGAGGGCTAACATCCCCTCAAAATTGAGATTTTCGATGGGCACCCTCAAAGCGCTTCAGTTGTGACTTGCTCCCACAATACCTTGCGAGAAAACTGAAAATCAAGAAATATCCTAGACAAGATGGAGGGCGAAAAGATGCGACAGGATTTGAAAAACACAAATTTAAGTGTTTTCTCTGTAATAAACTATTAATTATTTTATTAATTATACTCTGCAGCCCGGCCGCGGACTCTCGGAAGATCTGGATATCATACGACATGAGCCCGGGGCAGCTCCCCGACCCTGGGCCGCCCGACCCCGGTCCTCGGCCCGGCTGCAGAGCCCGTGATAGGGCCCTGCAGCCCGGCCGTGGACCGGGCGGCCCGCGGTCGGGGAGCTGCCGGGCTCATGTCGTATGATATCCAGATCTTCCATGTTCTAGTGACTCCAGGTGAAAAATATACTAATATATTATATTATATTAGTAATATTATATAAGTAATGTTATATTTATCGAAATCTAGTTTCAATGCATGATAGACATTCGTTATAACCAGATACATAACCACCGCGGGTTGAATTGTCATGCACTAATCGCTAGTTAGCGAATTACCCTCGCGATCTCCGCAACACAGTTCCATGTCAACACTTGCCCTATTTTAATGTCCCATTTCGCCCATTTGATTGCATGTGGGGTAATGTGTTAGGGCTGGTAGAACGGACTCTCTGGAAGGATCTGGATATCATACGACATAGACGACAGCTCCCCTACCACCGACCGCGCCGACCCCGGTCGACGCAGGACTGCGGAGCGTTGACACAGGTCGGCCCGCGGTCGGGGAGCTGCCGGGGCCGGGCTCATGTCGTATGATATCCAGATCTTCCCAGGTTTGATGACGTCACAGGGTAGGGTTGTCCCATTTGGTAGGGGATCGGTTAGGGGTAGCAATGAGCATGAGCAATGAGGGTAAGGGGTAGGGTTAGGGTTGAGATGTAGGGTTGAGACAGTGAGCAAAGAAATGGGATTGGGCCTAAGAGTCGGCTCACTGTAGAATAACACCGGGGAAAGAAACGCTCTGAAAACGGGTAAAATTAAATAAAATGGTTATAGCAGTCCTCGGGGAACGGGTCAAGTTAAATAGAAAGCCGAAATAAATCATCAGAAAACGGTTATAATGAATAGAAAAGACCCCTACCACCGCCGAGGAATAGACGAAGACAAGGAGAATAACAGTCGGCTCACTGTAAAATAACACGGGGGAAAGAAACGCTCTGAAAACGGGTAAAATTAAATAAAATGGTTATAGCAGTCCTCGGGGAACGGGTCAAGTTAAATAGAAAGCCGAAATAAATTCATCAGAAAACGGTTATAATGAATAGAAAAGACCCCTACCACCGCCTGAGGAATAGGACGAAGACAAGGAGATTAACAGTCTGCTCACTGTGTAGAATAACACGGGGGAAAGAAACGCTCTCTGAAAACGGGTATAAATTAAATAAAATGGTTATAGCAGTCCTCGGGGGAACGGGTTCAAGTTAAATAGAAAGCCGAAATAAATCATCAGAAAACGGTTATAATGAATAGAAAAGACCCCTACCACCCGCCGAGGGGATAGACGAAGACAAGGGAGATTAAACAGTCGGCTCACTGTAAAATAACACGGGGGAAAGAAACGCTCTGAAAACGGGTAAAATTAAATAAAATGGTTATAGCAGTCCTCGGGGAACGGGTCAAGTTAAATAGAAAGCCGAAATAAATCATCAGAAAACGGTTATAATGAATAGAAAAGACCCCTACCACCGCCGAGGAATAGACGAAGACAAGGAGAATAACAGTCGGTGTCAAGGGGCAGACGAGGGGACCCAAATGCTGGACACAGGGAGACGGAGACGGAATAAAGGGATGAGGTTTATTCAGTCGACAGGCGAGTAGTCAGACAAGCAGGGTATCAGGAACCAGCGGGGTAGTCAGACAGGGCGGGGATCAGGAAAACCGGCAGGAGAGTCAGACAGGCGAGGATCAGGAACCAGGAGGAGAGTCAGACAGGCAGGGATCCAAGAACCGGCGAGGAGAGTCAGACAGGCAGGGATCAGGAACCGGCAGGAGAGGTCAGACAGGCAGGGATCAGGAACCAGCGGGGTAGTCAGACAGGCGGGGATCAGGAACCGGCAGGAGAGTCCAGACAGGCAGGGATCAGGGAAACCAGCGGGGTAGTCAGGCAGGCGGGGATCAGGAACCAGAAGGAGAGTCAGACAGGCAGGGATCAGGAACCGGCAGGCAAGCAAGGGAGCGACGGCAGGCGGGTAGTCAGGCAGGCAGGGGTTCGGCGACCGGAGAAGACTAGAAAAGGGAAAGGAAGAGTCACTACGGGAACAGGCTGAGATACACAAGAAACGCTGGTAGGACCGATACTAACAGTGAAGACGTAACGACGAACTGGCGCCGGCTGATAGGAAATCCCCGGGTTATGTAGGGACGATCATCACAGAAGATTGCGTGCAGGTGCGGGAGAAGGAGGCCCACCAGCGTCCAATAGCCACTAGATGGCGGCATTGGACCGCGTAGCAGGCCGCGACGTGACAGTCGGCTCACTGTAGAATAACACGGGGGAAAGAAACGCTCTGAAAACGGGTAAAATTAAATAAAATGGTTATAGCAGTCCTCGGGGAACGGGTCAAGTTAAATAGAAAGCCGAAATAAATCATCAGAAAACGGTTATAATGAATAGTAAAGACCCCTACCACCGCCGAGGAATAGACGAAGACAAGGAGATTAACAGTCGGCTCACTGTAGAATAACACGGGGGAAAGAAACGCTCTGAAAACGGGTAAAATTAAATAAAATGGTTATAGCAGTCCTCGGGGAACGGGTCAAGTTAAATAGAAAGCCGAAATAAATCATCAGAAAACGGTTATAATGAATAGTATTGCGTTGTTCTTCAAGCAAAGTGGTCGAATCCAAAGGAATAGCTTTAAAGAGACTTTATTTAGTATAAAGTATTTTCGGTATGGTAAACTGACACTCTGAAGCAAAGAGAGATTGAAGATGTGTCTAAGCACGTGCGAGCGTTCTCCTAGCTGATCAATAGACCTTAACCCTGTCAAATAGCTGCCGGAAGAATTCTGGAGACATGCTCGATCTGTAGGTGTTCTATAAACACAGCGCGGACCGGAAATAGTGTGTGAAGCCGGTGTGCCATAACTCTCGGCCTTCTCACCTGGTCTGTGGTGCTGCCTTCTGTGGCTAAAGTATTTATTGCAGCCTTCAGTAAGGTCTTGCTCCCCTTGTGACTTATGTTTGGTTCTACCCCCTAGTGGTTAAATGAGGGAAATACAGCTTGTGTCCTTAAAATACGTAACAATCCCTCCTTGGTCATCTCAGATGACCATACAATTATATTTTAAATCATAAGCACCATTTACCACACCGAAAACATAATCAAAATAGGAAAAATTATCAACATGGTAATACAAGTCACATTAATAATACAACAATGAACATAGATTCTGGTAATACAATTTTAAAAATTTTAAAATGATTGATAGGCTAGAATGGATTTGGGTGGTTCTGGGCGTTGTTATCATCGTAGCCGTTGTTTCTTCTGTCGCCGTCGGACCTGCAATTCATGAACCCAAACACACTCGTTCCCTCCTTGTCAAGGGCTCAGCTCCACAGAGAGGTTACTTTTACATCATGGGAGCCTCCAAACAGGTTTCTCCTTCGTGGTGTCAGCAACAGGTGGCCTGTAAAACAATCGTCTCAAAGAAGATCAACAGTACCATTATCAATGCAGCGATACAGAAATTAACGGGGTTTGCACTCGCAACCAAACAATACTAAATAATAACAAACACAACTCGTCTTGGTGGTTCAATAATTAATTATTCAAATAAATTCAGGATATTGATTACTTTAGACAGGTGCTACAAATGGTGGCGTTTATTCTATATATTGCAATTGGATAGGTTCGGGTTCCTCAGTTGGCATCTCATTCAAGTTCACTGGATTATATCTGATTCCTACGTAAGCATGAATATCACCTGGTATTTCTGTAGCGCCCACTGCTGTGGTGATCAGCCGATTCAGTAGCCCTCGTGCGCAGGGAATACAACAGCAGCCGACAACAATTAACACGGCTACTGCCATTATTCCCGCGATGAGTACTGACTGGATCATGCTTTTCCACCTACCAAACAGGTTCTCCATCCATCCAGCTATTGGGTCACTAATACCGGAGTTTTCGGCCAACTCCAATTTGAGGGATTGCAGTCCGGCCAACGCCCTGGCCACGGACCCATCTGGGTGCTGTGTTATTGGGGATAAAAGTACAACATGTTGTCCCTATCATCCCTGCGCACATCCCTCCTCGTTCTGCTAATAACATATCTAAGGCTAGCCTATTCTGATACGTCATCCGGGAGGTGGCATCCAATTGTTCGGACAGTCCTTTGACTGCATCTTCTGTAAAATTAACAAACCGTTGTTGATTATAGTATATGTAATTTATCCAGTCAACATTTTTATTAATAGTAGACCACCAAAATAGAATCGTTTCGAATCCTGCCGCTATCTGATTACGGGCTTTATGTTCGTTGGGAACTCCTCGGGGTACTCCTATTGCGTCTATGTATATGTTTTTATCAAAACTACCCGGGACTGGTGCATACTCTCGTTTCCGACGGGTCAAACCCAGGAGACCACCGCTCGTGGATAATGTGAGATCCATCACAGTCTTGCTATTGGGCAAGATGTAGATGGGCATTATTAACTGTATGATTTGCGCATGTTTCCTGAGGAATTCAAAGGGGAGAACTCCCCTGAGGATCTGGACCACCACAGAACCCACCATATATCAACTACGGGCACGGGTCATATTGGACAACAATTTTTATCTCTCTAGTGGTGTTTACAAGAGTTAAGAGGAAATGATCCCACCTTTCTCCCTGTTCCCCTTCCTGTGATACAATGATAGTCCGGAGTTAAATTAACTTCAAATCTGGGGGGTATAGATCTAATCGGGGTCTGAGGATACATGTTATTTAGCCGGGATTTTATTGTAATTGAGCACCCTGGGATGTGGCCGTCCACGAACAATTCCAATAGACAAACAAAACCTTGCGGTGAATTATGCGGGGTGATTCTAGCGGGGGCTGTGGTCAAGGAGGGGCGGCCGGCAGCACAGATGATGCAGTTGGTCTTGCCCTGGGCCCGGGCCGTGTAGTTCATCCATTTTAACCACATGTTCTGATCAAGCTCCACCCGTCTTTACCTCCCAATATTCTTCGTGCGCCCCTTCGTTTGGGTGCACTACCCGGGGGGTGGTGAGAGATGTGGCGCTTCTAAGGAATCATACGCCCATTTAGGTGGAAATTTATTGGGCCCGCATGGCATATCCTGATAGATGGATAACTACATATAGGTCCCTGCCCATAAGTATCCGCCCTTAACGTTAGAAAAACCAGGCCTTTATCTGTCTTATGAGATCTGTTTTCGGGAATGAGCAAATCTGCTCTTAACTTTAGGAATATCGACTCTCCCTTGACTGCTAGACCATTATTGCTCCAGACTTCCTTATAGCCATATAATCTTCTGGTAAGGGAGATTCCCTTTTGGATTTCCTTGTAGCTGGACCTCAGGGGATAATAGCCCTCCCTTGTACCCCAGGATGGGTAAGCCACGATGCCTGAGACCACTCTTCGCAGGAATAACTTCTTATAAAGCTACCGTCTCGTCTGGTACTTACACACACATGTACTTTTCTGCCTGGTAGACCCGGTCCATCCTGGTCCCACAGGGCAGCATCTCACAAAAATTCAGCTCAAAGATACTTTCTACCCCTCGACAGTACCTTAACGAGACCTGACCTGTTGTTGTTGGTTTAAACGGTGGGTACCTGGCGATGTTGTCTCCCGCTCCTTCTTGGAACAGGACTACCAGGAGGAATCCTACCAGGTACTTTCTCAGGGGCATGCTGTGGCCCATCGTCCTGGGGTGAGGAGTGTTTATCCTTGGCTTGGAGTGCAGCTAGGTCGGTCAGGGTCTCAGTCCACGATCTGCCGGGGGATATCTGCTTTGCGGCACCGGCTCAGGTGGTGCCACTGGGCCCCCACGTCGGTCCTCTACAGAAACAGAAAAGGGTGTGGCCAAGAGTACCTTGTATGGCCCCTCCCACCGTTCGTCTAGGTTCCTTCGATGGTGTTTTTTCACCCAGATCCACTCGCCAGGTGTCACACCGACGTTGGTGAAGGGTCTCTCTGGATCGGACGGCTTCTGGTCTGTGATCTGGGAATAACAACCTTAAAGAAGCTTGAGTTAGTGCTTGCAGGTACTCCTGCATTTACTTCATCAAACCTGTCAGATGGGGGTCCTTTTGGATGGTGGGCTCTGTATGGTCCTTGCATGGGACGTCCTTGTGACTAATTCATGGGGGGCTGAGAAGAGTGGTGTTAGAGGGGAGAGGACTCATTCATGGGGGCTGAGAAGAGTGGTGTTAGAGGGAGAGGATCTTATGGCCATTAATGCCAATGGCAGAGCTGTCACCCAGGTCATCTTCTTCCCTGCTGTCTTTTCTTTAACTTTCCCTGTCAGCTGATTCACCTGCATGCGTCCTAAGGTTCGAGTTTCTACCTCCTCGGTGCTGTCCCTAGAATTTTCCAGTCTGTTGCTTCTGAGTATTTTTGCTAATTGATTCTTGATTGTCTGGTTTGCTCGCTCTACCAGGCCTTGCGATTGGGGGTGATATACTGAGCCGAATCTGTGTTTGAGTCCTATGTATGTTTCCACCTCCTGAAGGTGGGCGTTAGCGAAGTGGGTACCATTATGTAACCCCTCTTTGCCTTATGAGGTTACAGGTATTTTTGGGTTTCGGTTTCAATTCGAAGTTGGACCAGTTACCAGGATTCTAGGTTAACGCTCATGGAGCCCAGGATGGAACATCAACACTGACCACACTCACACAAAACATAGTTTCAGAACTGTATTGTTAACAACAATTTTCAACATGGAAAATAACAAAATGCGCGCAAAACAAAATAGAAATATAAAGAAATGTCTTTATGGTCTTCTCTTCCTTGATATGAGCTCAGTTTATATCGTTGGGGCCCTTGGATCTTTGCGTTTCCTACCACACCGCAGGTTTGGGAGGTAGTTCAGTTGACTCTGTTCCTTAGTTTCGGCTCGCCATCTGTTTATCTCCAGTGGATGTCTGGAAGCTGCCTGGTGGCTATCCAGTGCTGGTCTCCTATCTATCGTTGACTACTGGTGTCGCTGTTGTCCCCTCGACATCGAGCGTCACCAATTCAAATCCTTCACAAAAACCTGACCTGTAGAACAGGCCACATTCATACATCTCAGTAAATTACAACAGGCCATTGTTTCAGTTAAAATAAATAATAACATAAATATGACCTATATATTAATTTAAATCAATTAACAAAAATATATTATCCACATAGGTCTCACTTTACCAGTGAATGAAATAAAACTCAAATAACTCAAAATAGCCTTTCAGCATCAATTGTCCGAATTAAATAATAATTGTCCCTTTTTCTCTCCTTCCATACAATGCACACAATAGCTTAACATTTAGAATTACAACACGGTGTTAGCAGTTAACTCGTGCG
Organism: Melanogrammus aeglefinus; assembly: GCA_900291075.1. Taxonomy (NCBI): domain Eukaryota; kingdom Metazoa; phylum Chordata; class Actinopteri; order Gadiformes; family Gadidae; genus Melanogrammus; species Melanogrammus aeglefinus. The sequence continues at coordinate 11,772 of OLKM01004787.1, read as the reverse complement.
TTAGCTCGAGTTCAATGCTAATTCGCCTTGGTCGCTACACTAGCGGCTAACGCACAAGGTTCCAATTTAGCAGTTAGCGACAAGTTCGCACTGACGCACACACACCTCCACTCGACGCTCCCAACATTCAAAAGACACATTAAACTCACCGCCGAGCGGGCAACATCAACTGTGGACTGTTGAGTCAGCTCGCGGTGTTTTCCAACTACTTCTAGATACTTTTAAATCGTGCAACCGAACGGTGCGTTCTCTCCTCTCCCACTAATTATCACGCAGTCATGCGCACCTGCAGCGCCGCTTCACCGTGACGTCATGACGCACGTCTCTCTGCTCTGTCCGACGCAATTAACCCCATAAATGCCAGCTATCGCTCTCTCACACATTCATACAAAGTAATAGCGGACTTTTACTCTTTCTTTTAACTTTTACACAGCTTATGAAGCCTGGGCTACAATTATCTGAGCAGATAAGCTTTGGGTATCCCCAGCGGGGAATGAGTTCCTGTGTTAACCATTTGATGACCGTTTTCCCGTCCTCTTTTTTAACCGGAATTGCTTCTACCCATCTAGTGAACCTGTCGACGGCTACTAACATAAACCGTTTTCCGTCCACTCTGTTCTCTTGTCCCATATCTGTGAAATCAATGTAAATTTCTTGAAATGGGAGCTGGGGCACGGGGAATTGTCCTTTGGTCATCTTGAATCCCCGCCTTTGGTTACAGGCTTTGGCACCGTTTGACAGTCCTGGACATACTGGTCGCACACAGCTTTGAGGGCTGGATGCCACCAGTATCTTTCAATCCTTTCCCGGGTCTTGGCCTTTCCTTCGTGTGCCAAATCCATGCTCCTTCCTTAGGAGGAACAGCAGGGCCTTGGAGGAGACAACCGGCTTTCCAGTGGTGGAGTAGTATATTCCATCCGGGCTCTTTCTGGCCCCTTTTCCTCTCCACGCCGATTTCTCATAAGGTCCTGCTCCTCCTTGCATTTCTTTGACCATCTGTTCATCTGGGTCCAGGGCTGTTTCTTCATTGACCATCATCTGGTGTACCACCGGGGTGTATCCTCCTTCTTTTAGATGTTCCACTGGGACGTATCCACCTGCTTTCTTAGCTGCTTCATCCGCTGCGTGGTTTCCTCTTGCCTCCATTGTTTTTGTTTTCTGATGTCCTCGGCAGTGCATGATGGCTACTTCTCGAGGTAGTTGGGCTGTTTTAAGCTAACCGCAGGATTAGGTCTGTGTGTTTTTGCTTTGGTATTTGCACTGGTGTTCATCTGTCTGTTTATCATTTGTTGTCCGTTTAGGTGGGCTAGTTCGTTATGGCATAATTGGAATCGGTGTAGAGATTTAGCGTTCTCCCCTTGGGCTTATCCGTAGCCCTTCACATATATAGCATATAGTTCGGCTCTTTGTGCTGAAGCAGGCTGTTCTAATATGCCACTAGCCAGAGTGCTGCATATTCCTTGTCTGGTCTGTTCCACTAACAGCCCATGAGGCCAGGTTTTCTCCATTGGCCGGCTCTTGTAGCAGCATCCATCGGTGTACAAGGTCATGTCCACTGGCTGAAGGGGTTCCGCTCTCAGTTCTGGTCGAATCTTCACTGCCTTCTTTATTTCTTCTGAGCATATGTGAGGTTCTCCATCGTTGGGTCCGGGCATGGTGTCCGTCATGTTGGCTCCTTGGGTGGTGAAGGTGACCATGGGATTCCCCAATATTCTCTGGAGTTTTGCATTCCTGGATGCTGTGGTGATTGTGTAGTCTGAACTATCCAGGTATGCTTTTACCCCGTGGATAGTGTGGACTACAACTGGGTGTGTCATTACTATGTAGGCCGTCTTGTCCAGGCTTTTAGCGATGGCGCATATAGCTTTTCCACACTCGGGGAGGTCCTTTTTCTGGTGGTTCCAGGGCAGAGCTGTGGTAGGCTAGGACATTCCGTTGTCCTCGTTGTTTCTGCCATAGGATTCCGTTGACCACACAGTCTTTTACTGACACATCCAGGTGAAAGGGTTCTTGTAGTTTGGGGCGGCCGAGGGCCGCGGCACTATACATGCTTTGTTTTAGCCTGGTGAATGCTTCTTCTGCTTCAGGGGTCCATTCCAAGGGGGCTTTTAGATTCCTGTGTCCTGCTTTGGTGATGAGTTTGTCGTAGTGTAGTTGTTTCGCCGGTGTAGTCAGGGATGTAGGTCCGGCTATATCCTGTCAGTCCTAGGAATGCTAGCATTTGTCGGACTGTGATTGGCTTTGGATAGGTTTTGATCGCGCTTCTGTGTCCTTTGCCGATCTCTCTCTTCTATTCCCTCCTATTACTTTCCCCAAGAAAGTAATCTCTTCTTTCACCAGTTGTAGTTTTGTTTTCTTGAGTTTGTATCCTTTTTCTGCTATTGTTTGTAGCAAGTTTTCAGTTGCCTGTAGGCAAGCTTCCTTTGTCTCAGCTGCCAAGAGGAGGTCGTCCACGTATTGAATCAGGACCGTGCCTGAAGGGAGATCCAGCCCTGCAAGGTCCTCCTTGAGGCAGGTGTTGAAGATGGTGGGGGTGCTTCGGAAACCTTTGTGGCATCCTTCTGTTACGTGTATTGTTCATTTCTATATATGTGAAAGCCGAAAGAATTTGTCTTGATTCAGTGGCCAAAGGGATGCAGAAGAATGCATTGGCGAGATCCACCACCGTGAACCATCGATGTTCAGAGCTTACAGGATTTAGGGCCACGTATGGGTTAGGGACCTTCTCCGGGGGGGCTATGGTCCGAATGTTGATGGCCCTCAGGTCATGCACCATTCTCCAGGTCAGCCCATCGGCTTTTTTCACTGGCAGGATTGGTGTGTTCCATTCTGAGGTGGTCTTCTCCAGCACACCTGCTTTCAGCAGTCCCGTTATGGTGTCGTTGATTCCCTCCTCCGCCTCAGGCTTTATCCTGTATTGCTGTCGCCATTCCGTGCGTTGAGGGTTCTTCACGTTTACCACAATGTTATGCTGCGGGGTGTGTCCCACATCATACGGTCCATTTGCCCACACCGTCTTCTCAATGCGTGTAAGCATGGTGATCACGTCAGGGTCACCAAATTATTGCGTTGTTCTTCAAGGAAAGTGGTCGAATCCAAAGGAATAGCTTTAAAGAGACTTTATTTAGTATAAAGTATTTTCGGTATGGTAAACTGACACTCTGAAGCAAAGAGAGATTGAAGATGTGTCTAAGCACGTGCGGAGCGTTTCTCCTAGCTGATCAATAGACCTTAACCCTGTCAAATAGCTGCCGGAAGAATTCTGGAGACATGCTCGATCTGTAGGTGTTATTTATAAACACAGCGCGGACCGGAAATGTGTGTGAAGCCGGTGTGCCATAACTCTCGGCCTTCTCACCTGGTCTGTGGTGCTGCCTTCTGTGGCTAAAGTATTTATTGCAGCCTTCAGTAAGGTCTTGCTCCCCTTGTGACTATGTATTAGTATTTACGGCTTATGTTTGGTTCTACCCCCTAGTGGTTAAATGAGGGAAATACAGCTTGTGTCCTTAAAATACGTAACAATAGAAAAGACCCCGTTACCACCGCCGAGGAATAGACGAAGACAAGGAGAATAACAGTCGGCTCACTGTAAAATAACACGGGGGAAAGAAAGGCTCTGAAAACGGGTAAAATGAAATAAAATGGTTATAGCAGTCCTCGGGGAACGGGTCAAGTTAAATAGAAAAGCCGAAAATAAATCATCAGAAAACGGTTATAATGAATAGAAAAGACCCCGTTACCACCGCCGAGGAATAGACGAAGACAAGGAGAATAACAGTCGGCTCACTGTAAAATAACACGGGGGGAAAGAAACGCTCTGGAAAACGGGTAAAATTAAATAAAATGGTTACAGCAGTCCTCGGGGAACCGGGTCAAGGTTAAATAGAAAGCCGAAATAAAATCATCAGAAAACGGTTATAAATGAATTAGAAAAGACCCCTACCACCGCCGAGGAATAGACGAAGACAAGGAGATTAACAGTCGGCTCACTGGTAGAATAACACGGGGGAAAGAAACGCCTCTGAAAACGGGTAAAATTAAATAAAATGGTTATAGCAGTCCTCGGGGAACGGGTCAAGTTAAATAGAAAGCCGAAATAAATTCATCAGAAAACGGTTTTATAATGAATAGAAAAAGACCCCTACCACACGCCGAGGAATAGACGAAGACAAGGAGATTAACAGTCGGCTCACTGTAGATTAACACGGGGGGGAAAGAAACGCTCTGAAAACGGGTAAAATTAAATAAAATGGTTATAGCAGTCCTCGGGAAACGGGTCCAAGTTAAATAGGAAAGCCGAAATAAATCATCAGAAAACGGTTATAATGAATAGAAAAGACCCCTACCACCGCCGGAGGAATAGACGAAGACAAGGGAGATTAACAGTCGGCTCACTGTAGAATAACACGGGGGAAAGAAACGCTCTGAAAACGGGTAAAATTAAAATAAAATGGTTATAGCAGTCCTTCGGGGAACGGGTCAAGTTAAATAGAAAGCCGAAATAAATCATCAGAAAACGGTTATAAATGAATAGAAAAAGACCCCTACCACGCGCCGAGGAATAGACGAAGACAAGGAGATTAACAGTCGGCTCACTGTAGAATAACACGGGGGAAAGAAACGCTCTGAAAACGGGTAAAATTAAATAAAATGGTTAATAGCAGTCCTCGGGGAACGGGTCAAGTTAAATAGAAAGCCGAAATAAATCATCAGAAAACGGTTATAATGAATAAGAAAAGACCCCTACCACCGCCGAGGAATAGACGAAGACAAGGGAGATTAACAGTCGGCTCACTGTAGAATAACACGGGGGAAAGAAACGCTCTGAAAACGGGTAAAATTAAATAAAATGGTTATAGCAGTCCTCGGGGAACGGGTCAAGTTAAATAGAAAGCCGAAATAAATCATCAGAAAACGGTTATAATGAATAGAAAAAGACCCCTACACCACCGCCGAGGAATAGACGAAGACAAGGAGATTAACAAGTCGGCTCACTTGTAGAATAACACGGGGGAAAGAAACGCTCTGAAAACGGGTAAAATTAAATAAAATGGTTATAGCAGTCCTCGGGGAACGGGTCAAGTTAAATAGAAAGCCGAAATAAATCATCAGAAAACGGTTATAATGAATAGAAAAGACCCCTACCACCGCCGAGGAATAGACGAAGACAAGGAGATTAACAGTCGGCTCACTGTAGAATAACACGGGGGAAAGAAACGCTCTGAAAACGGGTAAAATTAAAATAAAATGGTTATAGCAGTCCTCGGGGAACGGGTCAAGTTAAATAGAAAGCCGAAATAAATCATCAGAAAACGGTTATAATGAATAGAAAAGACCCCTACCACCGCCGAGGAATAGACGAAGACAAGGAGATTAACAGTCGGCTCACTGTAGAATAACACGGGGGAAAGAAACGCTCTGAAAACGGGTAAAATTAAATAAAATGGTTATAGCAGTCCTCGGGGAACGGGTCAAGTTAAATAGAAAGCCGAAATAAATCATCAGAAAACGGTTATAATAATAGAAAAGACCCCTACCACGCCGAGGAATAGACGAAGCAAGGAGATTAACAGTCGGCTCACTGTAGAATACAGGGGGAAGAAACGCTCTGAAAACGGGTAAATTAAATAAAATGTTATAGCAGTCCTCGGGGAACGGGTCAAGTTAAATAGAAAGCCGAAATAAATCATCAGAAAACGGTTATAATAATAGAAAAGACCCCTACCACCGCCGAGGAATAGACGAAGACAAGGAGATTAACAGTCGGCTCACTGTAGAATACACGGGGGAAGAAACGCTCTGAAAACGGGTAAAATTAAATAAAATGGTTATAGCAGTCCTCGGGGAACGGGTCAAGTTAAATAGAAAGCCGAAATAAATCATCAGAAAACGGTTATAATGAATAGAAAAGACCCCTACCACCGCCGAGGAATAGACGAAGACAAGGAGATTAACAGTCGGCTCACTGTAGAATAACACGGGGGAAAAGAAACGCTCTGAAAACGGGTAAAATTAAATAAAAATGGTTATAGCAGTCCTCGGGGAACGGGTCAAGTTAAATAGAAAGCCGAAATAAATCATCAGAAAACGGTTATAATGAATAGAAGAAGACCCCTACCACCGCCGAGGAATAGACGAAGACAAGGAGATTAACAGTCGGCTCACTGTAGAATAACACGGGGGAAAGAAAACGCTCTGAAAACGGGTAAAAATTAAATAAAATGGTTATAGCAGTCCTCGGGGAACGGGTCAAGTTAAATAGAAAGCCGAAATTAAATCATCAGAAAACGGTTTATAATGAATAGGTATTGCGTTGTTCTTCAAGCAAAGTGGTCGAATCCAAAGGAATAGCCTTTAAAGAGACTTTATTTAGTATAAAGTATTTTCGGTATGGTAAACTGACACTCTGAAGCAAAGAGAGATTGAAGATGTGTCTAAGCACGTGCGAGCGTTCTCCTAGCTGATCAATAGACCTTAACCCTGTCAAATAGCTGCCGGAAGAATTCTGGAGACATGCTCGATCTGTAGGTGTTCTATAAACACAGCGCGGACCGGAAATAGTGTGTGAAGCCGGGTGTGCCATAACTCTCGGCCTTCTCACCTGGTCTGTGGTGCTGCCTTCTGGTGGCTAAAGTATTTATTGCAGCCTTCAGTAAAGGTCTTGCTCCCCTTGTGACTTATGTTTGGTTCTACCCCCTAGTGGTTAAATGAGGGAAAATACAGCTTGTGTTCCTTAAAATACGTAACAATCCCTCCTTGGTCATCTCAGATGACCATACAATTATATTTTAAATCATAAGCACCATTTACCACACCGAAAACATAATCAAAATAGGAAAAAATTATCAACATGGTAATACCAAGTCACATTAATAATATACAACAATGAACCATAGATTCTGGTAATACAATTTTAAAAATTTTTAAAATGATTGATAGGCTAGAATGGATTTGGTGGTGGTTCTGGGCCGTTGTTATCATATCGTAGCCGTTGTTTCTTCTGTCGCCGTCGGACCTGCAATTCATGAACCCAAGACTCGTCCCTCCTTGTCAAGGGCTCAGCTCACAGAGAGGTTACTTTTACATCATGGGAGCCTCCAAACAGGTTCTCCTTCGTGGTGTCAGCAACAGGTGGCCTGTAAACAATCGTCTCAAAGAAGATCAACAGTACCATTATCAATGCAGCGATACAGAAATAACGGGTTGCACTCGCAACCAAACAATACTAAATAATAACAAACACAACTCGTCTTGGTGGTTCAATAATTAATTATTCAAATAAATTCAGGATATTGATTACTTTAGACAGGTGCTACAAATGGTGGCGTTTATTCTATATATTGCAATTGGATAGGTTCGGGTTCCTCAGTTGGCATCTCATTCAAGTTCACTGGATTATATCTGATTCCTACGTAAGCATGAATATCACCTGGTATTTCTGTAGCGCCCACTGCTGTGGTGATCAGCCGATTCAGTAGCCCTCGTGCGCAGGGAATACAACAGCAGCCGACAACAATTAACACGGCTACTGCCATTATTCCCGCGATGAGTACTGACTGGATCATGCTTTTCCACCTACCAAACAGGTTCTCCATCCATCCAGCTATTGGGTCACTAATACCGGAGTTTTCGGCCAACTCCAACTTGAGGGATTGCAGTCCGGCCAACGCCCTGGCCACGGACCCATCTGGTGCTGTGTTATTGGGGATAAAAGTACAACATGTTGTCCCTATCATCCCGCACATCCCTCCTCGTTCTGCTAATAACATATCTAAGGCTAGCCTATTCTGATACGTCATCCGGGAGGTGGCATCCAATTGTTCGGACAGTCCTTTGACTGCATCTTCTGTAAAATTAACAAACCGTTGTTGATTATAGTATATGTAATTTATCCAGTCAACATTTTTATTAATAGTAGACCACCAAAATAGAATCGTTTCAAATCCTGCCGCTATCTGATTACGGGCTTTATGTTCGTTGGGAACTCCTCGGGGTACTCCTATTGCGTCTATGTATATGTTTTTATCAAAACTACCCGGGACTGGTGCATACTCTCGTTTCCGACGGGTCAAACCCAGGAGACCACCGCTCGTGGATAATGTGAGATCCATCACAGTCTTGCTATTGGGCAAGATGTAGATGGGCATTATTAACTGTATGATTGCGCATGTTCCTGAGAATTCAAAGGGGAGAACTCCCCTGAGGATCTGACCACCACAGAACCACCATATATCACTACGGGCACGGGTCATATTGGACAACAATTTTATCTCTCTAGTGGTGTTACAAGAGTTAAGAGGAAATGATCCCACCTTTCTCCCTGTTCCCCTTCCTGTGATACAATGATAGTCCGGAGTGTTAAAATTAACTTCAAATCTGGGGGTATAGATCTAATCGGGGTCTGAGGATACATGTTATTTAGCCGGGATTTTATTGTAATTGAGCACCCTGGGATGTGGCCGTCCACGAACAATTCCAATAGACAAACAAAACCTTGCGGTGAATTATGCGGGGTGATTCTAGCGGGGGCTGTGGTCAAGGAGGGGCGGCCGGCAGCACAGATGATGCAGTTGGTCTTGCCCTGGGCCCGGGCCGTGTAGTTCATCCATTTTAACCACATGTTCTGATCAAGCTCACCCGTCTTTACCTCCCAATATTCTTCGTGCGCCCCTTCGTTTGGGTGCACTACCGGGGTTGGTGAGAGATGTGGCGCTTCTAAGGAATCATACGCCCATTTAGGTGTGGAAATTTATTGGGGCCCGCATGCATATCCTGAAAGATGGATAACTACATATAGGTCCTGCCCATAAGTATCCCGCCCTTACGTTAGAAAAACCAGGCCTTTATCTGTCTATGAGATCTGTTTTTCCGGGAATGAGCAAATCCTGCTCTTAACTTTAGGAATATCGACTCTCCCTTGACTGCTAGACCATTATTGCTCCAGACTTCCTTATAGCCATATAATCTTCTGGTAAGGAGATTCCCTTTTGGATTTCCTTGTAGCTGGACCTCAGGGGATAATAGCCCTCCTTTGTACCCAGGATGGGTAAGCCACGATGCCTGAGACCACTCTTCGCAGGAATAACTTCTTATAAAGCTACCGGTCTCGTCTGGTACTTACACCACATGTACTTTTTCTGCCTGGTAGACCCGGTCCATCCTGGTCCCACAGGGCAGCATCTCACAAAAATTCAGCTCAAAGATACTTTCTACCCCTCGACAGTACCTTAACGAGACCTGACCTGTTGTTGTTGGTTTAAACGGTGGGTACCTGACGATGTTGTCTCCCGCTCCTTCTTGGAACAGGACTACCAGGAGGAATCCTACCAGGTACTTTCTCAGGGGCATGCTGTGGCCCATCGTCCTGGGGTGAGGAGTGTTTATCCTTGGCTTGGAGTGCAGCTAGGTCGGTCAGGGTCTCAGTCCACGATCTGCCGGGGGTATCTGCTTTGCGGCACCGGCTCAGGTGGTGCCACTGGGCCCCACGTCGGTCCTCTACAGAAACAGAAAAGGGTGTGGCCAAGAGTACCTTGTATGGCCCCTCCCACCGTTCGTCTAGGTTCCTTCGATGGTGTTTTTTCACCCAGATCCACTCGCCAGGTGTCACCGACGTTGGTGAAGGGTCCTCTGGATCGGACGGCTTCTGGTCTGTGATCTGGGAATACAACCTTAAAGAAGCTTGAGTTAGTGCTTGCAGGTACTCCTGCATTACTTCATCAAACCTGTCAGATGGGGGTCCTTTGGATGGTGGGCTGTATGGTCCTTGCATGGGACGTCCTGTGACTAATTCATGGGGGCTGAGAAGAGTGGTGTTAGAGGGAGAGGATCTTATGGCCATTAATGCCAATGGCAGAGCTGTCACCCAGGTCATCTTCTTCCCTGCTGTCTTTTCTTTAACTTTCCCTGTCAGCTGATTCACCTGCATGCGTCCTAAGGTTCGAGTTTTCTACCTCCTCGGTGCTGTCCCTAGAATTTTCCAGTCTTGTTGCTTTCTGAGTATTTTTGCTAATTGATTCTTGATTGTCTGGTTTGCTCGCTCTACCAGGCCTTTGCGATTGGGGTGATATACTGAGCCGAATCTGTGTTTGAGTCCTATGTATGTTTCCACCTCCTGAAGGTGGGCGTTAGCGAAGTGGGTACCATTATGTAACCCCTCTTTGCCTTATGAGGTTACAGGTATTTTTGGGTTTCGGTTTCAATTCGAAGTTGGACCAGTTACCAGGATTCTAGGTTAACGCTCATGGAGCCCAGGATGGAACATCAACACTGACCACACTCACACAAAACATAGTTTCAGAACTGTATTGTTAACAACAATTTTCAACATGGAAAATAACAAAATGCGCGCAAAACAAAATGGAATATAAAGAAATGTCTTTATGGTCTTCTCTTCCTTGATATGAGCTCAGTTTATATCGTTTGGGCCCTTGGATCTTTGCGTTTCCTACCACACCCGCAGGTTTGGGAGGTAGTTCAGTTGACTCTGTTCCTTAGTTCGGCTCGCCATCTGTTTATCTCCAGTTGGATGTCTGGAAGCTGCCTGGTGGCTATCCAGTGCTGGTCTCCTATCTATCGTTGACTAACTGGTGTCGCTGTTGTCCCCTCGACATCGAGAGCGTCACCAATTCAAATCCTTCACAAAAAACCTGACCTTAGTAGAACAGGCCACATTCATATACATCTCAGTAAATTACAACAGGCCATTGTTCAGTTAAAATAAATAATAACATAAATATGACCTATATATTAATTTAAATCACAATTAACAAAAATATATTATCCACATAGGTCTCACTTTACCAGTGAATGAAATAAAACTCAAATAACTCAAAAATAGCCTTTCAGCACTCAATTGTCCGAATTAAATAATAATTGTTCCCTTTTTCTCTCCTTCCATAACAATGCACACAATAGCTTAACATTTAGAATTACAACCACGGTGTTAGCAGTTAACTCGTGCGTTAGCTCGAGTTCAATGCTAATTCGCCTTGGTCGCTACACTAGCGGCTAACGCACAAGGTTCCAATTTAGCAGTTAGCGACAAGTTCGCACTGACGCACACCACACCTCCACTCGACGCTCCCAACGTCAAAAGACACATTAAACTCACCGCCCGAGCGGCGCAACATCAACTGTGGACTGTTGAGTCAGCTCGCGTGTGTTTTCCAACTACTTCAGATACTTTTTAAATCGTGCAACCGAACGGTGCGTTCTCTCCTCTCCCACTAATTATCACGCAGTCATGCGCACCTGCAGCGCCGCTTCACCGTGACGTCATGACGGCACGTCTCTCTGCTCTGTCCGACGCAATTAACCCCATAAATGCAGCTATCGCTCTCTCACACATTCATACAAAGTAATAGCGGACTTTTTACTCTTTCTTTTAACTTTTACACAGCTTATGAAGCCTGGGCTACACTCTCCCCCCTGAGCTCAATGCCGTCCGGGACATGGCAAGGGTTGCGTAGTTACGACCTGGCAGTTGAGGAAGAAAGGAGCCTCAAATTCTCATTCAAAGTAGTTTCAACAACTGTTTTGATAAAGCCACGAAAAAAATGACTGCATATGCTAACAACGGGCCTACCGTATTCTGTGATGTGAGTCGGTTAAGGTTGGCCCTTAGTTCCGAGTGAATGTCCGAACAAACTAACCTGTTCCTTGCTCTGTGTATCAGATGTACATGTACCCTACTGTCTGATTGTCACCAGTGTCACTGGAACGTCTGGAGATTTGTCAGCATTGCGTGTTAGTACAGGTCATTTCAGTAAAAAC
>OLKM01004786.1:0-20079 GCA_900291075.1 Melanogrammus aeglefinus | reverse complement strand
TGAAACATTTACTTTATATTGCGAAAGGTGTCCGTACATTTCCAGTAGTTTAATCAATACAGGTAGTGTTTATTATGGTTGTTCGAAGGAAGGCACGTCATCTGCGAAAAGTCTTATTTTAATGTTCCTCGCCCATTTACTATAACTCCCTTAAGCTCTTCATTTTGGCGTTACTGCTTGTGCCAAAGGTTAGATTAAAGCGCAAAAGAGTGGGTGATAACAACAGCCTTGCGAGTTGAATTCTCTGTAATTAAAATTTGTCAGTTAGGTTCCATTTACTTTTGAATTCTAGCAGTGGGCTGGTGGTATGTCTTTAATGCACTGTATTGAACTTACTATTGAATCCAAATGCGTTGTAATCCTATATATAAGGAAATTTCAATTTACCAAATGCAAATGGCTTTTTGGCATGCAATACTTACTAATATAGTAACTTTGGTTTTTTCTTTTGTGCTTGAATCTACCAAATATGCAGGCCCTTCTATTGGTTATGTGTTTGACGTTCTTTAATGATCGCTGTCAGTTCTGTTATAGTATTCATGGTTTGGAAGATAATTATTGTTCTATAATTTTGTAATCTACATTTTAATAATGAGATTGGTCTAGTTCTGACAGTGTTCCTTGTCCCTTCCTGGTTTTGGGATGATGGTTATAATGGCTTCAGCCAATGATGGAGGTATTTTATTGTTAAGAGTCCAATTAAAAGAATCCAAAAGTAGTGGTGTCAGCTCTTTCCCGAACATCCTGTACCACTCTGCTGGGTATCCGTCACTACCTGGGGATTTATTATTTTTTAGTGTATTGCATCTTTCACTTCTTCTATAGTAATATTGGCCGTTAATGTCTCATTTTGTATACTACCAATTGATGGTAAATCCAAAGAATTTAAAAATAGCTTCCTTTCCTCCTCACATTCAGATGTGGGTGTGTATATAGTTTCCTATTAGTATCCACAAAATATGTCTCTATATCCCTCTGGTTTATCTGTTAAATTCACTTATATGTGGATGCTCTGATTTTATGTATACTACTAAGTGCTTGTTGTTTAACATATACATTTTTGCCAGCAAATTTAGTCGCCTTTGAGCCGCTGCTTCGTAATAATTTTGTTTCAAGAATTTGTTCCTCTTTTTCCAACCTTGTCCTAAATAATGTCATTTTCTTTTTTTTTACTTGGTTTGTTGATATACCTTTCGATCTTCTGTTCTTTGATATCCCTGTTCTAATTCCCTCAGTTTCTCAGTATGTGTTCTATATGACTCTAATTGAATTTGTTTTGCATGCGCAGTTTCCGCTATCAATTTCCCCCTTATCACCACCTTCATGGCATTCCATAATATTGTTGGGTCTACTGCTCCATTGTTATTTTCCTCTATGTACCTTTTTATTTCTGCTTTTACCTTCTCTTGTCGTTGTTCAATGTTCAATATTCCTACATTCAGTCTTCCATACAGTATTTTCGTTTCCTGTATTCAATAGAAAAAGTAGTCTATCCTTGAATGAACTTTTATGTGCAAGCTGAATAGTGCGTAAAGTCTTTGTCCAAAAGGATGCAGACCTCACCATATATCTGTCATCCCCCATCTCTCTCTAGTGACATATTGAACAAATCTTGTTAAAGCATTTTAGTTATTTTTGAGACTCGTTGTATCCATATTGTGATTTCATGATAGCGTTTAGATCGCCCCCACAAATAAGGATTCCCTCTTTTTACTACTGCTATGACTGTCAAAAAGGGGCTTGAAAAAGTATTTGTCGCTTTCTGGGGGTGCATATTACATTTACCAGTGTGATTTGGTTCATTTTTCTATTCTTCCTTTTACTATTATATTACCTTCCTTCTTTGTCTTTGATTTCCTTTTCGTAATAAAATTGTGTGGTTGTGTTTGGTATTAATGTTGCAACTCCCCTCCTGCGCCCTCTTTATATGTACTGGTAGTATAAACTCCTGTAGCCGTATCTTTTTCATTTTTCATGTTCTAATCAGTGTGTCTCTTGCAGGAATATAATTTGTGCTTTTTTCCTTTTTCAATTTTGTCATAACCCCTTTCTCTTTTCATTGGTACATTTTAACCCATTCACACTTCAGCGACATTTATTTTGATGTTTATTAGTCATTTACTGCTCTCCTTGAAACATATTCTCCCAAACCGTTACAAACTACATTAAACAATGAACATATACTAACTGAACCCACAACCCAAATACCTCCCGAACTTCCAAACACAGGGGGTATTCTTTACTCCTCCCCGCGCGTCCCTGTTGGTGGGTGAAGGGGATTATCCTCAATCTCTAATAAGGGCCCCTCCCTAGACCTAGGTACGCGCCCAACTTGTGGGGTACTACAGCGCTACACATGTCCAACTTAAATACGACCTCTCCAAGTCGGTTCTTAATTTGTTATGCAAACTAAAGAAGTCCGAAAATGTTCAGATACTCACACTGTGGATCTATTCTTCTGTCAGTCTTTTTTCTTTTTGTTTGTTTATTCACTTAGTTCCGTACAGTGTTTATTAATTAGTCTTTTTATTCCAGTCTGTTATTATGATCCTTTCCAATACCATTTTTTAAGCAGAACTTATTAGGGTTTGCGCAGGATAGTTTGCTTGACTCTTGCTCGTTGCACCGGGTCGGGTCCCCGGTCTTTCCCTCTCACTTTGCTGTGCGCACCCTGGCATCCTTCCTCGGCCGCGGCTCCGGTGTCTCGGCCTGGCACGTCCACAGTGTAGCCTCTTTCCTTCATGTCCCACACCGCGTCAATGGCACTGTCAATACATCTTCACTCCGTTGTTCCAGTGTATTCGCGCATCTTGGCGAGCGGTGTCATGGAAACAAATTCCCTTCCCCCTCAGTACTCTTAATGCCCGCGTATGCCCTTAGTTTCTGAACAATTCCTGTAGGGTAGTCATGATCAAAGAAGATTTGTTTACCTCCTACTTGTAGCTTTTTCTGCCAGGCTCTCTTCAAAATCATTTCCTTCGTCTCGAACTGTAGAAAGTTGGCAATAATTGACCTGGGCGCAGCGTTCGGGGTTGGTTTCTGGGCTAAGGTGGGCTCGCTGGATCTGGAGGTTGGTCCCCTCCGGGAGCTCTAGTTCGGCTTTTAGAAGCTGCTCCAGGTATATGGCTGCCGAGCTCCCCTCCGTGTCTTCTGTAGCCCAAGAGATTCTGACGTTGTTCCTCCTTGATCTCCCCTCAAAGATCGGTTATTTTCTCTTGCATTCGGGCGGCGTCTGCCCCATCATCTCTGACAGCCCCATCATCTCTGACAGCGTGGTACTGGCCTCCATTTTACAACTCTTCGACTTCTGCTATGCGCACCTGTGTTGTGCCTTTAGCTCGTTTGTTGTTCTCCTTTAGCTGGCGGTCCATTTCTTACCGGAGGTTGATGATTTCCTCCTTCATCTCTCTCTTCAGCTCGTCTTTAAATTTGGTCAGCTCATGGTGTAGTTGTTGTTTTAGTTCGTTGATGTCCTTGCTTGATAGTAACAAGCCCCGACTCTTTAGCGTCTCCGCGCTGTTCCATTTTCTCGGTTGTCTCTTCTTCGTTTTCGCTAACCTTGTGTTCGCTAGCCTCGTATTTGGAGATTTCTTCCACTACCGGTGTTGCTCTTCTGCTTTGTTTTGTTTTTTGTTGCTTTTTCCGACTTTCTTTTCTTTCTCTTGTCCCACTCATCATACTCTAGTTTTGTTAGTCGAGTTATGTCTGAATAGTGGGAGACTGGGAGTATTTTTACCGACTCTGGAGAGCTAGTTAACTATGCGTTTACTCTCTCCCCCATCTTCCCGGAAATCCAAGACGTTATGTTTTTTAAACATAAAGTCTCCGCTGTCGACAAACTCCCAGGTAAAACATTCTGTCTATATACTATATAAAATTGTGTTAACATAAGGAAGAGAGACAATTTCTCACCTCAACAAGCAACGGCAGGTCGTTCATTTTTCAATATAAAAAACCGTTAAATTCAAACACATTGCGAACGACCGGCATATCAACACACAAGTGACGTGATCTTAAAAGACACTGTGTCCCTATAACACAACGGAAAAATGTTAATAACATAGTAGGCTATGGTGAATTTTGTCTATAGAGTCCCACCACAAGATTACACTTTACTCTCCTCCTTTAGCCTCCTGAAATGTCTTTACACTTTGGTGCTCAAACTTAATATTACTCTCCTCCTTGAGCCTCCCGAAATGTCTTGCGATATTTATATACCCCTTTCCCCCCTGCCACACTGTTTTAGTAGTTTTATTTTTCTTATGTTTTGTGTGAATGCTATGGGTGCCTGTGGGCTACTGGTGCCTTGTCTTGGCCAGGACCACTGGAAGAGATGTTTAATTCTCAATGATGATATTATTATTTTCAACTAACCAATAGTAGTTTGCCTTGCATTTTAAAAATGTCAATGCACTCATCAGCCCTGAATAACACTTTTCTATTGAACAATTACCCCTGTTAATTACAACTATAGGTTGAACGCCACGCGCGAAAACTCTAGTATCATTAATTATTTCTACATGTTGTCTCCTCAGGAGTGAAGATGTTTCTCCTACACCAGCAGCGGCACCAGTCTGTGGTCTAATGCCACACGTCCTCTTCAAGACCGGTCTGGCCACACAGAGTTTGGCTGTGCAGGCGTCCTTCATCGGGATCATCAGCCTCTTCACGTTCGTCACCCCCGTCCTCCTCCACCTGCTCACCAAGGGCTACGTTATCCGACTGTACCACAACGCCGACCAGGACGCCTACACAGCCGTCACCTGCAACATCTTCCTGATGGAGAAGAGGACTGTGTTTAAACAGGGGGAGGTCAGCATTCCAGCCGTCGCAAAGATGTTCACCTCGTTCTACGCTGGCCGGAGGAGCATGCTGGTGAATCCCGACCTCTTCCAGCTCCCCAGTGACTACAATCATCTGATGGGTTATGACCAGCCGTTCACATTCAGTTGAGGAGGACTTGGAGAGGCATGACAAAGGCTGAGTGGGTGGGTCTGGTTCCCTGAACATAATAAGGCCTAATTTCCAAAGAACAAATACTCAATACTACTCAATACTCAAATACTGTAATAAATCCAAAAATGGTTTGATCTTTGGTCATGTTGTTCTTATTTTCCATTGAATCATATAGCTGTATCATTTAACAACATAGTATTTGAGTTCCAGAAAACATGTTTTTGAAGCTGTATGCTGGATTCCACTCTATTTCAGTCCCTTCAGAATGCGCTGTTTGTGGTGTCTGTAGCTTAAATGGAAATGAGCTGCTGCCCATTGAACAATGAGCTGTCAGACTGAGCCACAGCATGGAGAAGGGACTGTTGCCGTTTGCGGACCCCTGGAGCTCTATTTCTATGTAATATATTATATATGGGTATTTATGTAATATATATATTATCACTGCCCAAAGCTAGGTGCGCCTCGGATGTTATTATGAATCATTAAGACTGCGTCTGACGTCTCTGGCACTTCCACAACAAGTAAAGACTCAGTGGGGGATATCTCGGCCATGGTTGAGAAGAATTGGGTGAAAGGAACTTTGGCCTTGACTCTGAAGTCCATTAACCGCGACATGGAGGAGAAATGGATTGTACTCCGGGAGCTGAGCTGCCGGACTGCCGCCGTAGAAGCCGTTGGGCCGCCCTTCGGCGGCAGTCCGGCTGCTCTGGCGGGTGTCCTCCGGGAGCTGAAAAGACCGGCGGGGATAGCTCGGTGGCAGTCCGGCAGCTCAGCCAAGAGTACAATCCCTTTCTCCTCCATTTCTCCTCCCCCGGACTGCCGCTGAAGCTTTGGCGGCAGTCCGGCAGCAGTACTTTCAGAATTGCTGACTCAAAAAATCATGTAAAGACTTTTTTCAAAGTTTGTATGTCATGTGGGAGAGCGCAAGGGACCCAAAAAAACACCCCAAATCCCAGTGAAAGTGTTGTTTTCATAATATGTCCACTTTCAGAGCCGGCGCTGGCCGTTTCGGCGCCCGAGGTGGCTCGAAATCAACTTGCGCCCTGGACAGGTCTTCCGAGCGGGGGGGGGAAATCATTTGTGATTGGCTGTGTCACTACCTGGTGGTCTGATTAGGGTTAATGCTGCACACCAACGTCTATTGAGGCTGAACTGGAAGGGTGTTTTCACAACTTTCTATGAAGGGATTCTGAAGCCCATTCCTTGACACCTTGAGCAGGGGGAAGACAATTTGATAATCTAGACAAGCATGTTAACATCAAATCTAAAGTAATTGCTTTATTATTTTTTATATACAGTAGGCAGCACAGAACATTATTTGGTTTCATAATAAGATAATCACAATAATGAGCAAAATAATTGCAATTATCAGTTTTGTTGCACAATGGACATAGAGCTACTAACTAACCGTGACCTTGAATGTTAACCAAACCCTAAAACAACTTTTTTCTTATCCTCCTATGTTGTTGTAATGATTGCATACTTAACAAAACACTGCCTACTGACCAAAGTATGTTTAATGCACCACCAGAGCTAATAACACAATTATACCTCTGTTAGGGTACTCTGAAGAGCACGTAAAAATTCAGCAGACCATAACGCTTTACATCCCTATTGAGATAGTGAGATGTTACTGTAAAATCTGTAGTGGCTGGAGTGGCTAACTGGTTTTGACTGTAGAGACTGGGAGGGGGTACTGAGGTTGTTACTCACTACATCATCTGGTGTGAAGAGACTGGCGGACCTAGAACATTCGACATGGGGTGGCATTAGGTATTGGCAGGGGGGGCTTGGAACGAAAGCAAGTGGGAAGAATCCAGGTAAATGTACAAGAACACGAAAAGTACTCACTGGCAAAAACAATATAAATGCTGTAAAGGCAAAATAATTGGCAATATCCCCAATTTTAGCTTTCCTTTTCATTTGGTATGCTGCTTGTCACTGTCTAGCTACTCTGGCCTGCAAGATTGAAGATGTAAAAAGCTCTGCTTAAAATCATTACATTAAAATGCAATGTAGGGCGATGTACAGCTTAACTTTGGAAAAATACACACATAATACAGATTATACGTTACAATTGTATAGGGTTAAAGAGCCAATGGACATGAATATTATATATATGAACAATATATTTTATGTAATTTGATCATCTATAATGTATGTAACAACGGTAAGGGTTATTTTATTTTCCTTAAATGACAGTGAACAGTATGATATGAATGAGGTTCTAATCAGGAAACAACATTAGTTGTTTTTTTTTGTTTTTTTTATTATCAAACGAAGTCCTAGTCTGTCTGATTGAAAGGTGAGATGATCAGTGGGACAGAGTTTATGCCCTCATAATTATAGAGACCTGGGCAGAGGAAAGGATAGAGGGGCTCAGTAAAGGTGCAGCCAGTAGCAGAGTAGATATGAACCCTGGATTCCACATCATAGAAGGAGACCAGACCCTCATCATAATCACCAAACACCCCCACCTTCTGGAGCTCAGCTCTCAGAGGGAGACGGACCACAGGGTTATTATTAAATACCAACCCGTCCTTGTTAAATGCAATACTCAAGTAGCCATTCTCAGGGGTGAATATGATCACACCTTTTCTGTTGATGGACTCTCTGGCCACTCCTAAACACCATCCAGTCTTGTTTTTAACCTGGACCTCAAAGTAAAATCTCCCTGATGAGAAGTTCTTCCTCGTGAGAGTACACAAACTCCATATAAATCTCTTAGGGTTGTCTGGGAGTTTCTTCCAAACAGCGCCATCATGGACTTGTTTCCCATCCTCAGACAGGATGAGACGGGGGTCAGCTGTATCAGGGTCCAGAGTCACATCTACTTCATACTGCTGGACCTTCAGTTCAACGTCATGAAGCTTCTTCATCTCCATGTTCAGTGTCTCCTCCAGCTGATCCAGGGATCTCCTCAAGGTCCCTACGTATGACGGAGGACGGACCTCCACCGTCGTCCAGTCCCTGGTGTATGGAGGATCCTTCAGGGATCTGAAGGTCTGGAGGAAGTTGAAGTGGTCTTCAATGTGTGAGAGTGGCTTCAGCTCTTTGCTCCTTTTGATCAAATCTTCTATTTCCTTCTCCAGCTCTTGGATGCGGTCTTCAGCTTGTTTATTTTTGGTTTTCAG
This sequence comes from Melanogrammus aeglefinus, assembly GCA_900291075.1. Taxonomy (NCBI): domain Eukaryota; kingdom Metazoa; phylum Chordata; class Actinopteri; order Gadiformes; family Gadidae; genus Melanogrammus; species Melanogrammus aeglefinus. The sequence goes on along the minus strand of OLKM01004786.1, from coordinate 11,989 downwards.
TTTCTCTTTAACCGTTTGGTGAAACTCATCCCAGCATTTTTCCACGCGGCGCTTCAGAGCAGTGAGGACTTGCACACCATCGGCTATCTCTCTGTCTGCGTCTGCTTTGCTGCGGACCCTTGTTTCTCTGATGTCCTTAATCTTTTGTTCTCTCTCCTGGATCATCTGCTGAACTTCAGACTCTATCTTCCCCAGCTGGGCCGTCTTCAATTCATATACCTCCTTTAGTGGTACAATAGGATGGGAGTTGTGGTTTGTCTCTGTGCAGAACTGACACACAAACACCTGTTCATTCTTGCAGAAATGCTCCAGTAGTTGATTGTGTTTCTTACACATCCTGTCTTCCAGACAGACCATAGGCTCAACCAGCAGATGTCTCCTCAGGCCTGCCGCTCTATGATGTGGTTCCAGGTGGGTTTGGCAGTAAGAGGTGAAACACACTAGGCAGGACTTCACAGCCTTCAGCTGGGTCCCAGTACAGACGTCACATGGAACTTTTCCTGGTTCAACACAAGGCTGCTCCTTTACTCGTCCGGTCATTCTAAACGAAGCAGCCATCTCAGATACGAGGATATTGACACGTAGATCAGGTCTAGTGTGAAAAAGCTCATTGCAAGCAGGACATTTGTACCGGACTTGTTCATCCCAGAAATTAGTAATACAGGTTCTGCAGAAGTTGTGTCCACATGGTGTGGAAACTGGGTTGCTGAACACTTCAAGACAGATGGAACATGAAAAGTTATCTTCAGACCAGGAAGTCTTAGCAGAGGCCATTCCTATACACAGAAGACAAGTTTGATATATTAATGATTTTACTTGTTTCCTATATTTTTTGAATTCCATAACGGGAAGAAAAGGTTTTAACTTCTCTTAAAGTTGTGCTTTTTGACTCACCTTGCTATGGCTTCTGTCTGTCAGACTATTTTTTCCAAAATGCGTTTTATTTTTCTACTGGAAGAGGGTACTGCTCACACGTCGGTTGGCTTTTGGTTTCTATATAGGCCTACTTTTAGTTTCGTTTTAGTTTCCTCAAAAAGCCGTCCTCTCCCATCCGCCCCTATGCTCCGCCCCCATGGACGCAGTTCACTGCCGTTTCACTTTTTTTTAGAAATACTGTGTGATTAACATTTAATCACATTGTATTTTTATTTTTCCAATTTTCACACTAAAGGATATGACTTGGATTAATCTGTGCAGCCTCGTCGCTGCGATATGAGAGACTAAGTAAATTGTCTAGGCCAGCTAATCAAATAAAAATGCTTTATCTCCGAGATTGATTTGCGTAGTGTTGTAACTTTGACCCCGAAACGGAAACCCCCTGTTCAACGTTATGAAGTGGGTTCAAATGTCAGTTTTTAATAATTTGTATCAAGCCTCTCTGAGGGACAGAGTAAAATCTAAAATAATCTGGCAGAATGCTTCTACACACCATGAGAGAGCATCTCAATCGCCTTTAGCATACATTCAATTAGGCCTAATTAATTTAATTAGAAGTTGCTGTGAATAAACTTTACCTGGAGGATTGGGAAACTCACATTAGGCCTACCTTCAATTACCTTCAATGCTCAGGACAGGCGAGGCATTCCATTCCGCGGGCTAGATACAGTGCTGCACCACTGGTGGTGGCATAGAGCAGACCACCGCTAGCAGCGCACTCCTGCCATGAAATCAAATAAAAATTAATTAAATACAATATATTTTTAAGACATTTTATCCCATGTGCTTTGTATCTAATTTCTGCCTGAAAACGAATAAAACAAAATAAATTGTAAATAAATTATATTGTGTCAGGAGTCACGTATTTGCGTCAGCACCATTTTACGACAATGCCAAGTTTGGCTTGTAGCTATAGCTTGATGTGTCGGCTGAAAAATGAAGCGTTTCCTGATCCCAAACAAAAGAATTCGGGCTAGTTCGCCAATAAGTGGCCCCAGAGAAATTAATAATAACATATCGGACCAGCCTATCGACAGCAACAACTTTGTGGAATCCGACGGCACCGCGATATCAGATGGCCCTTCTGCTCGTCCGCCTAGCTTGGAGGATTCAGTTACCGCGGCGGCGGTTACTGATGTGGAAAAAGAAACCGTCATGGATTTGAGCGGCAGCGGTGAGTCGGAGGGGGAGTCGTCTACCGCTGGTCCCAGCTCGGCGGCCGGGAAGCTAACGCCCGGAGGCGGGGAGCTTTAGCCCTACTGATGCTGACAGGCACGGCGCGTTGTGGACTGCATTGATGCTCACGTCGTTGTTTCTTGAGTTTTGATATTGTGAGATCTTGGAACGCTGCCATTGTGACGCAGATTCCCATATAAAGCCTAATATATGTCATCAATTCGCGTTTGAGTGATGTTTTAATCAGCTGCAATTATGGTATTGAACAATATGGCTGGATTGAGTATTCAGTTACGAAGGACGCAGCGTTCTGCTTCTCTTGCCGGCACTTCATCCCGGCGGCAAGTGGATTTCGTTCAGAAACTGCTTTTACTGCGTCTGGTTTCCAGAATTGGCAGCAAAGCACAGGAGTGTTTCAAAGCCCATAACGTAAGTGCTGCACATAAAAATTCAATGCAGGCATGGTCTGAGTTTAAACAGAGGAAGCAGGATGGCTCCAAAATCACCAAAATGTTGGGTGAAGGGCAATCAAAACTGGTACAAGCAAGGGCGTCAGTTTGTTTTTAGAAGTGGTGGGGACAATAACCATAAGCTTGAGTGTGGTTTGAAAAGTGGTGGGTACCCTTATGTAAGCTATTCATCCATTCAACGCTGCATTACAATATGCTCTGCAGTGTATTGTCAGGTGTTGAAAAACCAGTTTGTGTTTTGGCTTGTTTTGCAAAACGACGTTGGAAACACCAGGGTATTGGCTCGGGATATGTAATACTAATACACACAGGACAAAGAAAAGTGTTGGCAATTTAACACTTATCTTGACATCAACAAAGTTTACCAGACAATCCAATGGCAGACTGTAAAGGGGGTTAGGCTACGAAATGAAACGAGGTACTACTGAGCATCAGCCTTTTGAAGAAGAGCAAGGGTTGCTGGTAGCATAATGTTATGCTGCATTAAAAAATGAAAAAAACAAGCACCCAGAGGAGAAGTGCATCTGCCAAATCCTGACCACCAGTAAACACTCGCGAAGGACCAATTCACACTTCACTCGTTACATCATGAGCAAATTGCCCGCAAATAAAATCCCCTAGAGTTTAGGATAATCACACAGCAGGTTATACGAGAACATATTTATGTCGGGATAGGCCTACCACTGGCTCCAAGTCCAACGTCAAATATCTCAATCAGACAAAACAACTATAACCACATTGGCATAGCAATCGAACCGTGTGTAGCTGCTACTAGCTGCAATCTATATATGAATGCATACTAGCTGGAGCACCAACCAGAATCAGATGATCACAATCGCTTAGGACCGTGGGTAACCTAGCCAGGTCAATGACGTCATCACGAGCAAACAAAACCAGCAGCAAAGTTTACGTAAACCAATTTCTTACCTTATGTGGCCCTCCACATGCAGGCTAGATGATGTATCCATATTCCACGTTATCCAGTGTCACAAACATGCTTTTTATAGGAAGAAAAAGGACCGCCTATTTTCTGAATAAAAATGTCAATTTTGGCTGGCTGTCTTCGAACTTCTTTATTATAACGCTGTGTGTACAGACAGCCCACGTAGCCGCCTGCCCCCTCCCCCTCGCGATGATATAAAAACAACAAAAAAAATCGCTATTTATCACTCGCGTTGTCTCTATCTGGACGACATTTCGCGGCGGTGTCCCGCCCCTAAACACTTCTTATTGGTTGATAAGTACACGCTGCTTCCTGTTGAATGTGTTTACATCCCTCGATGATTTGATTGGTTTGGATTCTTAACCAATAAAATACACTCGCGACAAAATCGTCACGCTGCATATCAGGACACCCTCGCGCGAGTTTTCGTCGCCGTTTCGCTCGCTCGCTGTATGTCAGAACGAGGTGCAAGGCTGCCTTCCAACTGCCAAGTGTAGTAGGCCTGCTGCTGGAATGATTAACCACAGGTGCTCGCGCGGCGCGGCGCGGCACTGAATGAGAGATACTGATGATCAGAATCCCGCCCCCTCATTTGCTCCACTCACAGCCCGCTGTTGTGCATGCTGTGAGGATGTCTTCGTGCGCGCCTATCGCATGATTTAGACTCGACGATTTCGGTTGAGTATGTGTTTTTTTTTTTGTGTTTTTTTCGGTCGCATTTTTAAAAGTGGGGGGGGACAAAATTCGTATTTTAAATAGTGGGGGGGACATGTCCCCCCCGTCCCCCCCGTAATCGACGCCTATGGGTACAAGAAAACCGGGAGTATATGAAGGCAGTGGTGGAAAGCTGACGATACAGAGCATGCCAGGGTATTGCTCAAAGAGGCCACAGGGAGGATGATCAGGCTGATAACAAAGGCAACTTTCTTGAACTCCTCAATGTTATTGCTATGTTTGACAAAAAAGTTGCAAATAAGATATCAAAAAACCCATTAAATGCAAAATATACCCACCATGAAATACAAAACGAGATATTTAATATCATGGCTGACATGGTGAGGAAGCAAATTAGTGACGAAATAAAAGAGGCGGGGCATTTTGCCATCATGGTGGATGAGAGCAAGGATATTAGCAAGAAAGAGCAAATATCTGTAGTTATTCGCTATCTGCACAACGAAACTGTGCTTGAGGAGTTTCTTCATTTTACACCAGCAGACGGGTTGGATGCAGACTCCCTCCTGACAAGTATTAAAATGACACTTAGCCAATGCAACATTGATGTAAATAGCTGCATTGGTCAGTGCTACGATGGAGCAGCTGTGATGGCGGGGTGTAACAACGGGGTGCAAGAAAAGTTCAGAAAGGAGGTGCCACAAGCTCTATATGTTCACTGCCACGCACACCGGTTAAATTTGGTCCTGGTTGATTGTGTGAGAAATGTGCAGCCTGCAGCTGAGTTTTTTGACATAGTGCAAATGTTATACAATTTTTTTTCTGGCTCAGTGGTACATGACATGTTCTTAAAAAATCAGAAAGAACTTAATCCATCGGGACATGTTGAGTTGAAAAAACTATCTGAAACACGATGGGCTTGTCAGTACTCCGCATTGTGTGCTATTAAAAAGACGCTCCCAGCAATCCAGGCTACACTTCAGGAGGTCATAGCCCAGACAAATGCGAAAAGAAAGGCTGAGGCCAGGGCTTTGCACGGGCTAATAGATGAACAGTTTGTGTTAAACCTCACTTTATTTGAAGATGTGTTCCGGGTGACCAAGTTTGCCTCAGACCAGTTACAAGCACCCAACCTTGATATCTCATCTGCAAGAGATCTGGTTCAGTCAATCATTACAACGCTCCTGGAAAAACGGTCGGAAGAGGTGTGGGGCAACATAAAAGACAAGGCAAAACATCTGTGTGAAAAGGCTGACATAGCACTGCAGAGCCGTCTACCATACAGGAGAGGTGATCGGCAACAATCCAGCCGTTTAATGGACTTTGTGGTTGAAGCCCCCATAAACCGTGGAAGTACATCAGATGGGTTACGCACAAACTTTTTTTATCCTGTAATTGACAGGCTGGTCAATGAACTGAGGAAACGCTTCTCCACAGATGCGGGCGACGTGCTGTCAGGGGTCTCGGCTCTAAACCCAAAGCACAGATCTTTTTTGGACCAGCGGTGCTTATTGACTATGGCACAGAACTATGGCATCACTGAGGATAACTTAAATGCAGAGTTGCATCAAGTCCGACGTCTTCTCGAAAGGAAATCAGAACAGGGACACTCTGTTACCACCACTTTGGAACTTTTAACACTCATGGCACCATACAAGGATGCGTTTCCGGACTTGTACAAACTCCTCTGTATATCCCTGACGCTTCCCGTTACATCTGCTTCCTGTGAGCGATCGTTCTCCTGTCTCCGCCGTTTAAAAACCTATCTGAGGAGCACTAGCGGAGATGCTCGAAGCAGCAACCTTGGGCTTTTGGCAATCAACATTAAAAGGGCACGAGCCCTGAACATTGATAAGATCATCGACACATTTGCTCTTGGACATAACAACCGTCGCATTGTACTCCTGTAAATGAAAGTGTTTTTTTTTATATTCCCATGGATGAGTAGCCTGTTGTGAATGATTAGCATGTCATGTATTGGGTTTACATTTACGAGTTTTTATCTCTCATGGTGGCACAATGGTTTTAAACATTATTTGATGGACCCATATGGTTGTGTAAAGAGTAAAAAGAGGAAGTAGATAATAAGGGGAGACTGTTTGATCCCAGCTTCAAAACGTTCCCTGATTGGAGCTTTTTTTTGTACAGTAATATTCAATTGATATATGTTTTTTCCCAGGTTGGATGGTTAATTATTTTCATACTGATGCCAGAAAATAGGACACACACAACCCATGTGAATAGATAAAGTGATGATGATGATTATTTGATGGACCCATATGGTTGTGTTCCCACTGTCCTGCAGTTGTGTTTTAAGATAGTGGTCAATGCCTCATTCTGAGTGTTCTGTTACATGTGAAAAAAATATGAGTTACTTTTTTATGTCTATGTCAAGTGTCTTTCTCATCTGATGGTGGCTGACTAAATAGTTTTTTCTGGTTGTGCTAACCTATAGCCTTTGAATCCAATCTGACAGATTGAACAGCAATATTTTTTTTCAATAAAAAATAATGTAATTGAAAGTTCGGCTTTTGTATTGAGTGAATGTCAGACAGTGGCATAGCAATACAGTTCTGGAACAAATTTAAATAATTTTAACGTTGCATATCCACTACTCTTTATGTGTGTGCAAATACTGTATTTCTAGGAGCACCCTCAGTCAATGTTGGAGCACACCCATAGCACCTGCAGTCAAATTTTTCTGGTGCCGCCCCTGCCTACCTTCAATTACCTTCAATGCTCAGGACAGGCGAGGCATTCCATTCCGCGGGCTAGATACAGTGCACGGCACTCACTGTGTGCCAGAGAGGTCTGAGCACCGCTATGCGCGTTTCATGCAGGGACCAGCGTCTTTGCAGGGGCCAGTGGGGCATGGCTCCACCAGAGGGCGCTGCCGTGCAGGGCACGATTATAGGCCTACTTTTCTTTTTTGTTTTCAAAAATGTCATTGAGCAAAAGTTAATAATACATTAATTGTTAATAATTAATTACATGTCCGCAGTTTTAATTTGATGAACGCAATTGTCTTACTTTTTGTAGTGTAGTAGTTGTGTGTGAAATAGTTTGTTGCTCCGTCTCTGTTCCGCTCGGTGGGGCCGCCAGCCGAGATGGCCCTGTCTGCTGCAGTGTAGAAAACTGGAGCTGTTGCGCGAGCAAACGCGTGCGCAGCGCCCGCTTCTGTTTCGGCTGTGGGGCCAGAAGTTTAGGGCCCCAAAGCTCTTCTCATTTGGCTGATTTGTAGAAAGGGCGGGGGTTTACGGCGGTCCGATCTTGCTAGCTAGCTATCGTAGTTACTGTTACAGTTACAGTTACAGTTACTGTTACTTTAGTAAATAACAACAAATGGACGTTTCTTTCATTAAATGATGAATCGTGTTGAGTATCTGTCTCATGTGAGATTTAGCACTTTACCACTTGAACAGAAGTTGGAAATAAATGTGAGTGGTGGCTTTGTAGGCCTATATTGATTTCTGTGTAAAGGGTGTGCGCCGTTGTGTTTTAATTGTTGCCACGTCGTTGTTTCTTGAGTTTTGATATTGTGAGATCTTGAACGCTGCCATTTGGTGGTGCTATTGCTATAATAGCCTAATATATGTCATCAGATTCGCGTTTGAGTGATGGCATTATTCAGCTGCAATTTTGGTTCCCTCTGTCACTTGCTACTTTGTTTTTGTTGTGATGGTAGTAATAGGCCTATGTGGTATTTCTGGATTGCGTTATAATATTTTCCTGCATGGGCCCCACCAGAGTTTCCAAACCACAATCGCCACTGGCAGGGACGTGTTTAAGCTTTTTAGGGTCAGGGGGCTCGCCACTGGGACGTGTTTAAGCTTTTTAGGGTCAGGGGGCCTAAGATTACATTTCCAATTATACACCTTTGGTTCATTTATGGTTTGTTTCAATGCTTTGAGAGGGCTGTGGACATAGTGGCGGTTTGTTTTTTACAAGTAGGCTACAGTTTTAAGGACACAACAGTTAAAGTCTAAAGTGTGTGTGTGTGTCTGTGTGTGTGTGTGTGTGTGTGTGTGTGTGTGTGTGTGTGTGTGTGTGTGTGTGTGTGTGTGTGTGTGTGTGTGTGTGTGTGTGTGTGTGTGTGTGTGTGTGTGTTTTTTCTAACAATAAACCCTGGTTAAGGGCCTTAAAGGGGTGATATCATGCTTTTTCGACTTTTCCCTTTGCTGTAGACTGTAACGTGATGTAGTTTGGGGTCACTTAGAAATGTCTTAAGATAAGTGTATCTTATCTTCTTTTTTTTAAAGAAAAGCACAGTTTTTCAAAGAAGATAACATTAAATTAATCAGGAATACAGTCTAGACATTCTTAATGTGGTAAATGACTATTCCAGCTGGAAAAGGCCGATTTAACGGGATACAGTGTTTCCCCTAGATCTTTTTGTAGCAGTGAGTGAGTAACTTGGTAAACTAGCAACGCTAGGGGGGTCCGTCCGGGGGCATGCCCCCCCGGAAGATTTTTTTTAAAAAGATAACCCTTTAAATGGTTACTTCTGGTGAGATTTTTTTGGGGAAATGTACAGATTGAGCTTCCAAATATGATATAACAACCAACAGAGTCAACGTATCAGCTGCGACCAGATCATTGTGCAAATTTGCTTTGAACTTAACAGAGCTCGTCCAGACTAACTTTTTTCACAAGCACGGTGGCTCCTAAATTCTATAGGGGCACAACCAGACTTTTTAGGGGCACACACCGTAAATCAAAATGCCAATGTGATGCCAATGTGATGCCAATTCTCATGTTTTCACTGTATTACTAGTAAATATTTTGATAATAGATGCAGAAATTACAATTTGCGGTTTCAAATCCAGTTTCACATTTTATTGTGATTCTCTAAACCAACTGTTTCCATGTGTGTGCGCATGCGTTGGACGAGCACGGAAGCGACAGTTTCACGGGAGTGCGCCCGCTTGTCGTGCCGCTTTCTCTCTGCCTGCTCACTTCTCCATTGACAATTCAGCAGGCGCGACAAACGCATCCCCTGTGAAAAGCCCTTTATGGCTCATGAAGTCCCGACCGGGTTTGGGTACCCGACGGGTGACCCGCACAATTTGTCCGGTCGGATGCGGAGGGTCAGGTCGGGTGCGGAATGTAATTCGCGCTACTGTCGGAACACAGTCTGATGGGGTTTTAAATATTGCGGGCGGGTGCAGGTTTGCAAAATAAGACCCGTGCAGGACTCTGGCACTGGCACACTAGCCGCAGGTCGGAAGCACGCGTATCAGGTTGTGAGATCTTCTCCTTTTCACAGAGACTTTTACTGTGCGTTCACACCAAAAGCGAATTGAGCGACCAAAGACGCTTTGGTCGCTCATAAAAAATCGCTGCGAATATTTCTGTTCGCTTTTGTCGCTCAAGTCACTCATGATGTATAATTCAATTTTGCATACGCATTTAAAGGAGCCGTATGCTTTTAGTAGGCCTACAGACGGCCATATCAAAGAGTGAACTTACACTTTGGAGCCTCTTTTTCTTGTTGGATAAAGTGCTTCGACAGCAAGTAGGACAGTGATTCCCCTCCTATATATATATATATTATATTATATTATATATATATATATATAATATATATTATATATATTATATATTATATATATAATATTAAACACTCCTAAAATGTAATTACACCGAGAACCCAAAAAAACGTTGAGTGCTTTAGTAGGCTAGTTAAAATGTGTTTTACTGATCTGCATCTGCAAATCATGATCTGCACTCATTCGTCGCTCACTCAAACAAATTGACATTGGCGCACATGGCTAATTTGCATACGGGCACAGGACTGGCTGGCTCCACAAGGCAAATAATGGAACATATTTGATGTATGCTTTGGATAAAAGCGTCTGCTAAATGGTCATTTGTCAGCTGTCTATCCTCAATTAAACTGCATTTGAAGTGACAGGTTTGTTCCGATGCATATCTTTGCTTATTATGCATAAATTATGCTTGCATTATTCTTTGTGCACAGCGTATTATTCCTTTGCACAACGATGTATTTTCGATATTTGAACATATCTGTCCATTCAGAGCACGAGAAGATTAGTATTAGCAAGCATGTATCGCGCCTATTTCACATAATCATCACGTTTTCATTAACTAACTCACCAGACCAACCAACCACGCGTGACACCTCCGGAAGTGAAAAAGGCTCGGATCGTACAACACCGGAGCCGTGTTCCAATACCCGTACTTCCATGAGTATACTTAAAGGAAGTACACTTTCTGCACTATCCGTACTCACTTGAGTACACTATTTTTTCAGATGTGAGTGCTGTTCCAAATCGAGTACTCTGTGGTGCACTTACCGGAAATGACGATTGCGACAGCCGCAGCTGCAGGCGCTGCCACTTCGGTATCCATTATTTTTTCGAGTTGAGCGCTTAGCTGCTCCGCCTCTTCCGCTAGTGGCTAGGATGGCTGCCGTTGAGTACGGAGAGGTGTCTTTGATCCACACTTCACGATTAGCCGTTTTGAGTACGACATCCGGGTCCTTGAAGTTGTACTTCCTTTTGCCGGTCTGATTGGAACGTACTGTGTACTCAAATTTTGGTAGTGTAGGACAGTACAGGGTATGGAACACGGCACGGGGTGCCCTTTACAGCCGCGATTAATCTTTCATTCGGACATTTGTGTGCGACAGTAGAGCAAAGCGGATCTTCCATTAAGCCACACTAGCAAGTGCCTAGGGCCCACCCCAAATCTGTCTTTATTAGGCCCCAAACTGACCCCTCACCATTACTTATGTAAGTAAAAAACAAACACTTTCTAGTAGAAAAAATAACAAAATTCAACATTACGCGATACTAATGCTAAATAATAATTTTCTCAGCACACTGCCCCGCCCATGTGCATTGGACTAGTCCAGTATATGATTACGTAGAACGCCGCAGCGAAAATAACGTACTTCAAACAAAGCAGTAGGATTGCGCTCGGTGAAAATGAAGCGCGAGAAATATTGATAGTGGTTGTGCTAAATGAAACACAAAAAGCTGAGACAGAAGAGAATTGCAGAACACTGCGCCGAAATGGACTTTCATTTTTTACACCTGCTGCTGCCCCAGCAGCGCTGTGACTTTGGCGCAGGCTCGCTGTTGGGAAAATGTGAAGTGAGTTGGAGGTGAGGAGGAGAGAGGAGAGGTGGGTGCCGAAGGAGAAAGAGGTGGCTATGGAAGCTGAGGAGAGGATAGATGAAGACGAAGATGATTGGCGGTGAGGTAGTGCTATGCCATTTACCACTCAGCAGCAGTGGAAAACAGTTCCTAATTGGCGACGACCCTGCACATTGGCCAAGAAAAGTTTGACAGACTCCGGGCGTTGCTCCAATTGTACAGAAAGGACAGTGCAATTACGAGGAGATTTCCAGAAAACACCAGGGCAGACGCTTTACAAGCACGCACTACTATTTAATATGAAAAATGGCGAAAAATCCAGAGGTCCTGGCTTGTGTAACAGTAAAACGAAAGACCGCGCTGTTGTTTCTGTTGTTGGACTGCTTTGGCGATTGTATAAGCAGCGTTCTGCACTGACGGCAGACGAACTGATGGAAAAATGTATAGCCTTCTTAAAAACACGAGAGTCGCTACACCCGCAAATAGGCTGTTTGGTGAACGTTTCAGTCACGGCTCCAAACAGGTAAAGCCATAGATCATGTATAAATCAAGCGCTGTTTGTGAACGAAGTAACAAATGGAAGAGATCTGGAAACGTTGATTCCATTATACACACTTGGCCGAGCGCAACTTAAGCTTTTGCGAGCATTCAGAGAAGCTGTATGAGCATGG
>OLKM01004785.1:0-20080 GCA_900291075.1 Melanogrammus aeglefinus | reverse complement strand
GCTGGCTGTGAGGGTCAAGGAGGGGCGACAGGAGGGTTGAGGGAAGGGGAGGGAGGGGGAAGGGGAAGGTGGCTACCCAGAGATGGTTACGTAGCACATCACGGGTAGCCGCTAGGCCGAGGGGGGTCCAGTTCGAAATATGCCAGGCGTGGGTTGGAAAGGGAAACCGGATCTAGCCCGGGGCCGGGGGGCACTCGTTGGTCTCTCTGGTCTCCTTTCCTCATTGGTTCAGGCGGTGCGAGAGTTGTGAAGTCCTCCATCAGGCATATGAGGGAGGGCGTGGTCCCGGAAGTTGCGGAGGAAAGCTGGGCTCCTCCTTGGAGGGCGGCGCGACGGGGGGGTGTTGATGAAGGGGAGCAGAGTGGGGCGCAGGGGACAGCAGCACCCGCAGCCATACCAGGATCCCGGCCGAAGCAGGCCAGGGACGACAGAAGGGCATGAGGCAGGCCCTTCCACTTCCCGAAGATTCGGTCCATCCACCTCTCTGTGGGGTTCGCTCAACCCCAGATGCCTCTGCCATCTGGATGGAAGGGCTCGAAAGACCGGGCCAGGCTCTAGTCACCGAGCCAATCAGGCGCCGTGTTGTTGGGATGAGGTGCAGCACTGCGCCCCAAACATTTAGAACAGACCCCCCCTTTCTCGGCCAGTATCATGTCTAGGCCAGACGATTCATGATAGGCCATCAGGGAGGTGGCAGCAGTTGGTGAGGCTAAACCTTCCACCGCGTCTACGAGTGAGGTGGACAAGACTGGACATTAATAGTGACATAGTAATGCGATCCACGTTCTTGTTAGGTGTGATCGGAAATAGGCTGCAAGATGGGGCATTTTTTCGAAGCCCGCGGCACCTGGTCTGCTAGTTTGAATTGTTGGACCTCTCGCTTGGAGTCTAGTGTCGATATGACCGTGGGCGTGTTCTTGGACAGTATCAAAGTGATCGGCAATTTGGAGCGGCTGTATCGGGGGGCAGAGAGATTACTGGTCTCAGTCGGGCCCAGAGTGAAAAGAGCGCGGGCATTAATAGGCGCACTATAACGAGGTTCGGACCATCGAGCCGGGAGGCCCAGTTCTAAGGTTGCCAATTTGTTGGCTTGGATTGATGTTGGGGCGGGTTGTTGGAGTAGAATTGAGTTTGCTTTATCCAGCAGGGGGAGCTATAGGGCGAGGGAATTGTTGTTGTGTCTTTATCCAGCAGGGGGAGCTATAGGGCGAGGGAATTGTTGTTGTGTCTTTATCCAGCAGGGGGGAGCTATAGGGCGATGGGAATTTGTTGGTGTGTCTTTACCCAGCAGGGGAGCTATAGACAATGTTTTTGAGCGTTTCCGCTCTACTTCCTGAACTTCTGTTCCGTCGAATGCAATCCACTTCCGTTCTGGCGGCTGGGCTCATCTGTGCTGGCCTTAGTTAACCTGAAGAAGTCCACTTTCAGAGTGCCTTGTGAGGTTTAGATCTTGCCTTATGTTCCCAGTCTACCCAACACCCAGCCTTGTTGTTCATTAATAAATACAGAATAAACACAATAAGTACTGCATGCATTGTAATTTTTAAATATATATATATGAATATTTTATAGTGATGTAATTGTGTGGGTTTTGTGTATTTTACTTTTTAATATCTGTTTAGAATCAAAACATGTGATCTTTCTTGTTGAAGCCATTTCTTTAGTTTCCTCAAACAATGAATTAATCCAGTGTTATTATCTACAGTATGAGCTATGCTATGAATTGATTAAATGTTAACAGAAATTGTAACCCTCTAGGGAACATAAGGCTATCATTCTGATTGTAGTTCAGTGCAATCATGAATGAATGAAATTACATCAAACTTTATTTTACTCAAACAGTACAGGCACATTTGATATATTGGCACAGCACAAAGGTCATGTAAATTGTGTGATTATGTAAATAACTACATCTGTTGGCTCCTGTGGGCATGACCTTAGGCAGTTTATATTATTTTTAAAATGCTGCGATATTTACTGCAGAACTGTAACCTTCCTCTCGACAAATCATCAACATTTTCGCCATCAAATTTTAAACGCCATCTCAGTCAAAGTGGTTAGACCCGTGATCCCAGTGCTAGCATCGAAATGCTGTGTTTTCACCGGCAGCGCTGCGCAACCACTTCCGGCGGAAATGAATGCATTTTTGTAGGCGTCATGCGGCGCCCGTGGTTTCGCGCGTAAACTTGTCTATAGGGCGAGGGAATTGTTGTTGTGTCTTTATCCAGCAGGGGGAGCTATAGGGCGAGGGAATTGTTGTTGTGTCTTTATCCAGCAGGGGGAGCTATAGGGGCGAGGTGGGGGTGATTCAGAGAAGAGAGGAGGCCTATGGAGAGGAGGTATAACGGAGCAGGTCCTCTGGGGAGTCACGTTTTGGGAGTTTAGAACTAGAACATAGGGGGGGGGGGCTATGGGGGACAGGGAATTACACTTAATGTAGGAGGACTACAGCATGTGGTGACTGCTACTCTATCAAATAGGGGAACAGCAAATATGGCAAACAGTGACAACCACTCTACTGGATGGGGGAACTACTAATATGGCTCTCGGTGACCTATATAATATATCTAAAAGATAAGAGTGGAATGTGGTCACTCTCTATCTTCCTCTCTCTCATACACATACTCACTGGCACACACACTTTCAAACTGACGCACACGCTGCTCCTCTAACTCGCACAAAGGCCACACACTAGCACATGTTGAGACATACCACACTGAAACGCACGTTTCACAATGACGCGCACAGCTTCTCTCTTACACACAACGATACACAAACATTAATATGAGCAGATCATAAAGTCAGACGCCCACACTTCATTGGCAGTCAGGAGGCTTGCTCCTCTATCTGCTAAAGTGCACCTCTCACACACGCATACACAGCCTCTCTTCACTCTTCCCCAAGCGCACACACGCATACACGGACACACATGTGCACACTGGCACATACTCACTGACACGCACGTACACACTGACGTACGCACACTTCCACACACATACACTTTTGCCGTGGAAACACAGCACTTGGTCGTTGAAGTCTCTATCTATCCTGTCTACGTCAGTTAATGTCTCTGTTCGTTACAATTACCGGTCATTGTTTGTCATGGAAATGGGACGTCTCCCAGTTATTTAGGCGTTTTTAACACGCTGGCCACAATTAATAAAGTCGTACCAACGGAATTAGAATCCGGTTCTCACAATAAAATAATGTCGTAGCAACGGAATTAGAATCCGGGTCTCACAAGTTAATAATATCGTACCAAACGGAATTAGAATCGCGGTTCCTCACAATAAATAATGTGTCGACCAACGGAATTAGAATCCGGGTCTCACAAGTTAATAATATCGTACCAACGGAATTAGAATCCGGTTCTCACAATAAAATAATGTCGTACCAACGGAATTAGAATCCGGGGTCTCACAATAAAGTCGTACCAACGGAATTAGAAGCCAGGTCTCACAATAAAATAATGTTGTACCAACGGAATTAGAATCCGGGTCTCACAATTTAACTCGGGACTCGGCTTTAACAGAGAAGCCGTCTTTCCTCCCGAGGCGAACGTACCTCTAGGCTGCTGGTGGGGCCTTCACAAATTAACCCTATGTTGGGGCTCTATCTGTCCTCCGCGGGAGGTCCCGCATCTAACCGGTCCTTACCGTCTCACCTCCTAATGGTTCCTATATAACTATGCAGAGCTTCGGATTTTATCAACAGGTTCTGCACACCTTTTGTTTGTGGAGCTCCGAGGTGAGACTGCAGGGATCGATCAAAGGCTGCGGGTTCCGGGGGCTCCTTTCTCCGCGGTCCTCAGTGGGGGAAGGCAGCCACTCGTTCGAATCAGAAGGTTGCGTTGTTCAAAAAATCACGTCGGGGTCACCAATTTGTTGGGAAAAAATGTGGTCTGGCCGTAGGTTGGATCGGAGGAACTGAGACGGAGAAGGGATGGACTATGTCGGTATAAAAATCCTCGACTTTTATTCAGTGAAAAGTTATACTGGTAACAGGTTATACTAATATTGAGCAGCAGTCTAAGAGGTAGGTTCGGTCTAATACCTTAGCGCGCGCTGAGGGACTCGTAGCTTTCGCCTTTGGAGCAAGGTTCTACTTCAATGACCCAATATGAGAAAAAGGCGATAGTTTTAAACTGAGTTTTTGCGCGTGAATGCGCGTTCCCGACGAACCTGTTTTGCGTCATAAAAGGGGGGTGAAATGCATGCCACTTTGAGGCTATGCTGAGTGTGTGGGTACTTTACCTTGTGTTAACCCTATAAAATCTTATGGTGGGCTGACTGTTGTAAACTAATTTACTGTTTGTGGGAACCTGTGGATCTGGCTTTCCCTTGGGAGAAGAGAGAGCTGGTTCTTCCTGTGTTCGTAAATCTTTATGGTGGCAATGTTTTTTCATGACCTGGAGCCCTGTGGTGCTGGTTAGTTAGAGCCTAGTTAGAGTGTAAGGGGCCTGGTTAGAGTATAAGGCCTATTAGAGTGTAAGTAGAATGTAAGGGGCTTAATTTGAATGTAAGGAGCTTAATTAGAATGTAAGGACCATCATATCCCGTCAATGGACGGAACCGGTGTGAGTTGACGGAGTCGGAGTGCGCAGCCGTTCCGTAGCGGAGCCGTTTCGGAGTCGTTTCGCATCCAGTGGAATCCCGGCGTAAGTGCTCCCAAGACGCAGCAGGTGCTACGGTAACTTTAACTACTACTGTTGCTAGCACAAGTGACTTGACTTGGACACTGAAGCAGGTGGGCGAATGGAAAGATTGCAATGCTTGGCTTGACATTAAGGCAGGAAAATTGGGTACTTGGCTACTGTCAGAAAAGGGACCGGGTGTACACCTCGCAGAAGAATGGATCAATGGTGATGTTACGAGCTCTGAAGCAAGAACACAGGGACAGCCAGGCCCACACAAGGTCAGTGGAAATAGCGCAGATGAAAGGGAAAGACACCCTCCCGAACATGTTCATTGACATACAGTCCGAGTTACTCAAGACAACCACAGTCTCGTTCAGAACAGCTTGCACCTTGGCAAAAGAAAGGCTATCCTACAAAAAGCTCAACCCACTAATGACAATGCAGGCGCTAAATGGAGCCGAAGTTGGTAATATCCACAAATCTGACCATGCATGCGCAGAAATACAGTCACGGTGCCAAGGAAATGTGCCGCAAATTTGTCTGCAGTGTGAAAGAAATTGATTCACGGGTGTCAATCACAATTGACGAAAGCACCATTCATGGCAGGGCCTATCTAATACTCTACGTAAGATGTGATAGCATCAAGAGGAATGTAGAGAATGTTTCCCTGGATCTAGTGGAACTTACAGATGGGGTCGATGCTGAATCCATTTTTAACTGGATGACGGCGAGTCTACTTAAAGCGGGAATGGATGATACATTTTTGAAGACGCACCTGATAAGGCATTGCCACCGATGGAGCTGCGGTGCTGACAGGAAAAGCCAGTGGGCTTGTCGTTAGACTCCAGGAAAAGTTTCAGAACGTCCAGTCTGTTCCCTGCCTGGTGCATAGATTAGAACTGGCTGTCAAAGATGCTCTTAAAGTGGCTGGCACTAATCAGTTTGAGTTCGCTATTTCAAAGTTATACTCCCTTTACAATCAGTCAACCAGGAACGCAAAGGAAGATTGCTTAGAAAAGCAGCTGCTGAGCTCGACATGGAAATACTGAAAATAGGTCAAATATTCACAATCAGATGGGTTGCCAGCAGCAGTTATGGCAGTATGGAAAGATTTCCCTGCACTAGCACACCATTTCAAAACAGCCAGTGAGGAAACATCACACAATGATTTTGAAAGGCAAAAATATAAGGGACTTCTGAAGCACCTTGCTAACTCAGGATTTGTGGAAGATTTTGGCAACTTTGAATATTATATAACACTTATAAAACAACGTCTGTCGAACCAACTTTAGCCAATGCAACCTCCTATGTCAGTGTTTGCTATGAATACCATGTCGGATTATCAAAAAGTGTTTGTGTGCGTGTGTGATGTCATGTAGGCTATAGACTGATTGTCTTGGCTCGCATTCATGAAATATTGTAAAGATAGGCCTACTGCATATTGACAAATTTAGATCGGTATTGCCCAAAAATCGGGAGATGGGGACCCCCCCGAATATGGACGGGTATTTCGCACACTGCTTACACCGCACGACTACGAGAGTTGCCTTTAATGAACACACACACATGGCACACCAAAACACACTCAATATAACTAATAACCCACACAGCAATGCTAACCCACCCATGGACAAACAAACCCCACACAATGTCTCTGCCGCAAAGGACCTAGGAGGGCGCCAGAGGTCCAACTTGTGATGGTCCTAACCACTCCCCTCAGGATCCCTTGCGGCACTCGTGCAGCCATGGGGAATTCCAGGTAGCTGCGTCGGGTCAACAGCTGGATAGCAGCAGCGTAGACCCCCAGGCTCTCCTCCTTGCGGCGGTTAGAAGCCAGCAACTGCAGGCTCTGGTCGCTGAAGACTCGCTCACCGAACCACCTCTCCAGTGCTCTGGTCAGGGCCTGAAGGTCTCGCTGGTCTGCTTGGTCCAGGTCGAGCAGCACCCGTGCTGCCGTCCCCTCCAAGGCCAGCGCAAGGTGGACAACGGCCTCCTCGGCACCCCAGCCGTTGTGCCACTCAGCAAGCCGGATATGCAACTCTCGCGCCCCTTACACCACACGACTACGAGAGTTGCCTTTAATGAAGACACACACACCAAAACACACTCAATATAACTAATTAACATACACATCTTGTGACGTGTCGGGAATAATAACTCAACACACACAGCAATGCTAACCCACCCATAGACAAACAAACCCCACACAATGTCTCTGCCCCAAAGGACCTAGGAGGGCGCCAGAGGTCCAACTTGCGACGGTTTCCTTACCCTACTCTCGTAGGGTAAGAAACATCAGGTACAAAGAATAATGATAAATAATGCATCAGTAATACTGTTCACAACAATAGTCATGTGATAAAGCTTTTTGAATGGAATTGAAACGGCAGGCTAATACATTTCCTGGGGGAAAATCTGGAAATGCAAATGTACCTCCATGTAATGGCAGGGGGTGGGCATGGCGACCTGGTCATAAGGACAGCTTTGTCAGCTCTCCAGCAGCAGAAAGGTCCACCGATATCATGTCCCAGCACAACCCATCCCTCCAGCCCCCGTCTGTCACCCTCCTGTTCACCGCAGCAGACAGACACCATCCCTAACAAACTAAACTAAAACAGCCGCATTCCTTTGTTTGGTTTTTCTGATTTTATTATTAAAAAGAGAAATAAAAGAAAGCGCACTCCAAATTGTCACTGCAAAAAAAGTCAAACTACCAACATGCGCTCGGCCTCTAGGAGACACGCCATTGGACATCCCGGGACACAAAGGGGGGGGGGCGTCCCCTAAAAGACCTGTCCCGGGACGTCACCTAGAAGACATATCCCTCCTCCTCCTCCTCCTCCTCCTCCTCCTCCTCCTCCTCCTCCTCCCCTCTTCCTCCTCTTCCTCCCATGCGGTCTCCGCCGCTGGACTTGGAGAGAATGGCCTGCTGGACCTTCATCTTTTCGCAGTGCTCCTCCAGCATCGCGTCCTTATGGATCTGGTCGATGGTCTTAGGCCCTTGCTTCCCACGCCGGGGCACCCAGAGGTTCTGAGGGGACGGAGAGAGCCGTGAGCCCTGGGCTGCTCCGGCCCCGGCCCAGGACCATGCCTGCACATGCATGTGTGTGTTTGAGTGTATGCATGCGTATTTGTGTGCGCAATTGGTGTGTGTGTGTGTGTGTGTGTGTGTGTGTGTGTGTGTGTGTGTGTGTGTGTGTGTGTGTGTGTGTGTGTGTGTGTGTGTGTGTGTGTGTGTGTGTGTGTGTGTGTGTGTTACCCGTCGGAGGTCAAGCACGTCCTGCAGCATGAAGTAGATCTTGGAGATGGTCTTCCTCTCCTTGATGATCTTACCCATAATGTTGAAGTACTGATCCATCCGGGGCTGAGACAGGGACACCACCCAACACATTACTACAGCACCCAACACATCACAACAGGGACACCACCTAACACATCACTCCAGGGACACACACCACCCAACACATTACTACAGAGACACCACCCAACACATTACTACAGAGACACCACCCAACACATTACTACAGCACCCAACACATCACTACAGGGACACCACCCAACACATCACTACAGAGACACCACCCAACACATTACTACAGGGACACCACTCAACACATTACTACAGCACCCAACACATCACTACAGGGACACCACCCAATACATTACTACAGCACCCAACACATCACTGCAGGGACACCACCCAACACATTACTACAGGGACACCACCCAAAACATCACTACAGAGACAGCACCCAACACATCACTACAGAGACACCATCCAACACATCACTACAGAGACACCACCCAACACATCACTACAGAGACAGCACCCAACACATTACTACAGGGAGACCACCCAGCACATTACTACAGGGAGACCACCCAACACATTACTACAGGGACACCACTTAACACATTACTACACCATCCAACACAATACTACATCATCCAACACATTACTACACTACTCACGCCTTAGGCAGGTGGAATCACCAGATGTATGCATGTCTTCATGATCGATCTAGCTTTACTCTTTGCTTCAACCTATTCAACATGGTGAGTCTGTATAGTTCAGGTCCCTTCAACGTAGGCAAGGTCTGATGACGTTGTGCTGTGTAACCTGTGCTCTCTCTCCACAGATTGACCCGAGGCTGCCCTGTGACGCAGCAGACGCAAGCAGAGTGTGTCTGTCAAAAATCTTGGTGTCCTGTTCGACCCTCAACTGTGCTTTTACCAACACGAGAGAAGTATAACTAGAATTGCCTTTTTCCATCTGAGAAACATTGCAAGAATCAGACGAATGTTATCTGCAGTGGACGCAGAGACACTGATTCATGCATTTGTTTTCGTCAAGGCTGGATTATTGCAATGCACTGTTCTCGGGATTACCGAACTCTACCACAAAAAGTCTACAGCTTGTACAGAATGCTGCAGCTAGACTGCTGACCAGAACGAGAAGGTTTGATTATATCACACCTATTCTCGCCTCTCTGCACTGGCTACCAATAACTTTCAGATCAGACTTTAAGGTGCTACTGCTAACCTATAAAGCCTTGCATGGATTATCTCCATCCTACCTGAAGGACCGATCATTCCTTATAGTCCTTCTCGGTCCCTCCGGTCTTCGGGAGCTGGCCTGCTTTCACTGCCAAAGGTTAAAAAGAAATCGGCTGGACAGAGAGCGTTTGCCTATCGAGCCCCCTTCCTATGGAATAGGCTGCCATCAGTGATCAGGGAAGCTGACTCTGTGGAGCTATTCAAAGGAAAGCTCAAAACGCACCTCTACAATCTTGCATTTGGAACATAGGAGTGTGAAAACAACAGATGTGAAGTGAAGACTACTCTGTTTGCTTGTGCTTTTGTTAATACAGTATACATTCCCACTATGTAATTTTCCGTTCTTATTCACCATTCTGTTTGTTCTAGTGTGCTGCGGTGACTGGACTGGATGCCTGGACTCTCCTCATGGTTAACCGGCCAGAACTCCATCACCATTTTAATATGATGTGCATGTATTTAGCTGTATGTCAATTATGGCACACATTGCACTCCTGACCATCCCTGGAAGAAGGGATCCCCTGCTATGCGTTTCTTCTCAAGACTTCTTTCTTGCTAATTTCAAGGGAGTTTTTTCTTGCCCGTGCGGGGGCTTGGGTAAAGGGGGGTGTCATAAATATTTGGCCTGTTAAGCCCTTTGAGACTGTAATGGTGATTAAGGGCTATACAAATAAAATTGAATTGAATTGAACCAAACTAAGACCTCCCACTGCTTTACCATGCATTAAACCTTCTTGGTCTGTCACAGACACACGGTAGAGATAATGATGCAGATATCCCAGCCGTAGTGCGTTCATACATGTCCACAAATGTGTGCGCCTCTGTGCATCACATCATACAGTGTGGCGGCCCCGAACACGCACGCACGCACGCACGCACGCACGCACGCACGCACGCACGCACGCACGCACGCACGCACAAACCCACGCACGCACACACACCCCTAACAACACCAACAGACACCCCAATTAACACCCAGACTCCCCCACAACACCCCTAATAACACCCCAACAACACACACACCCCCAACAATACTCACAACCACACACACCCACCTTGGCCTCCCAAAAGTCCAGGTCCTTGCCAATGTTGGAGAGCAGCCGGCACAGGCACGTCACAGACTCCTCGTCGTGCTTCTTCAGCAGCTGTACGATGCAGTCGTGCATGATGGCCTCCGTCAGCATCTTGAGCTTGAACAGCTCGCCGATTAACTCGATGTTGCCCAGCCGGCGCCGGTGGGCCTTGTCCTTCGCCTCCTCCATCGTGTCCATCAGCTTCTGTTTCTCGCCCTGGATCCGAGGGAGGGAGAGGGAGGATGCTTTAGGAACGCCCCCGGAGCTCACAGGAGGGATCTGTTCCTTTCCTCCTTCTTCTGATGGAAAAAAGTCGTAATCACGATTATTTTGGTCAATATTGAAATCACGATTATTCAAACGATTATTTTTGGGTTTGAAAACATGATGTATTTATTCAGCTGCCTCTCCCAAAAAAAACTTTGTAACAGAACTTTGAAATTTCGCCCTAAAAAAATACACTGTTCTGAAAATATTCAAATCTAAAAGAATGTACAGACACGTATCCAGCTGTTCTGCAATTTCTATAAAATCAATATTCGATTAATCGCCCAGCCGTAGTGTGTTGTGGTCCGCCCTACATCAGAGGCTGCCTCCAGCTCCTTCTGCTTCTTCTCAAAGAACTCATTGTCATCCTTGTCCTTCATAAACTCCTTCTGGCAGCGGTCCAGCAGCAGCTTCCGAAAGTTCACCGTCTGGCCCGGTTTGTCCGTGGTGGGGACTTTAAGCTGGGGGGTAACACACCAGTTACACATCAGTTAACACACCATTTAACACACCCATCTAAGGTCTGTTCAATTGAGCGTCTTTGTCGTCCCTTGTTGTGTGCCTTCTACAGTTAGGTTTAGGCTCGCCCAAGCAGAGGCTAGAGGCTAAGCAGAGGCTGAGCATGCCCCTGGGGTAACAACAGGAGCAGCCACCTACCCTAATTATGCAGCGGCACATGTTGGCGTAGACCACGGAGAAGTTGGGCTCCGAGATGGCCTTCTCGAAGATGAGTTCGGTGACGCCCTTCAGCCGCTCCTCCGTGTCGATCTGGAGCTCCGTCAACTGCTTCATCAGAGGCTGGAACATCTGCGGCGTCAGCTTGTTGAGCACGCTGCGCACACGCTTGAACAGCACCTGGGTCTTGAGGTCGCCGGCCGGCTCCTCCGGCTCGCCCCTGCCGGCCCGCGTGGCCTTCTTCACGTCCGCTTCCAGGCCTGCTCCGCCTTGTTCAGCTGCACGTCCTCGCCCAGGGACATGCTGGTGATGATCTTGCGTGGCCCCTTCCCCTGCTGGAGGCGGCAGGGCCCGGCCATGCCCATGCCTGGAGGCTACAGGCGGGGGACAGAGGTCAGGCACTGAACGACATTAAACACACTGTAACCCCCCAAACGACATGAAACACACTGGAGCCCCCAACGACATGATACACACTGGAACCCCCAACGACATGAAACACACTGGAACCCCCCCAACGACATGAAACACACTGGAACCCCCAACGACATGAAACGCATTGGAACCCCCAACGACATGAAACACACTGGAACCCCCAACGACATGAAACGCATTGGAACCCCCAACGACATGAAACACACTGGAACCCCTAACGACATGAAACGCATTGGCGTTTGGGCTAACTAGTGTGCATGCTGAGTGGGGTCTCTCTCTCTCTCTCTCTCTCTCTCTCTCTCTCTCTCTCTCTCTCTCTTCTCTCTCTCTCTCTCTCTCTCTCTCTCTCTCTCTCTCTCTCTCTCTCTCTCTCTCTCTCTCTCTCTCTCTCTCATATTAGTTTAGTTATTAGTCATTTAAAGACATAATATAAATAATGCATTGCTCTTTAAAAGGAACATGACGAAATAGCGGTACGGACGGTGTGGCGGTAATGATGGCCTGTGGGCTTGTGCATCGTATCATACTGCTGACCCTGGATATTGGACAAGCCTGAGATTAATCAAACTAAACAAGCACTTACACTTCTTTCCATCTGGTTTCAGGTCAGGCAGCTTCTTCATCTCCATGTTCAGTGTCTCCTCCAGCTGTTCCAGGGATCTCTTCAAGGTCCCTACGTATGACGGAGGAAGGACCTCCACTGTCGTCCAGTCCCTGGTGGGTGGAGGATTCTTCAGGGATCTGAAGGTCTGTATGAGGTGGAGGTGGTCTTCAGTGTGTGAGAGCTGCTTCACCTCTGATCTTCTATTGGTCAGATCTTCTATTTCCTGCTCCAGCTCTTTGATGAGGCCTTCAGCTTCTTTCTCTGTGGATTTCAGTTTCTCTTTAACTGTTTGGTTGAGATCATCCTGGTACTTTTCAACAGAGCGCTTCAGAGCAGTGAGGACCTGCACACCATCGGCTAACTCTCTATCTGCGTCTGCTTTAATGCGGTCCACTGTGTCTTTGATCTCCTGAATCTTTTGTTGTCTCTCCTGGATCATCTGCTGAACTTCAGCCTCTATCTTCCCCAGCTGGGCCGTCTTCACTTCATATTCCTCCTTTAGAGGTACAACAGGATGGGACCTGTGGAGCCCTTCTGTGCAGAACACACACACACACACCTGTTCAGTCTGGCAGAAGAGCTCCAGGAGTCGGTTGTGTTTCTTACACATCCTGTCTTCCAGACGGTCCATAGCGTCGACAAGCCGATGTGTCTTCAGGCGTGCAACCCTCTGATGGGGCTCCAGATGGGTGTGGCAGTAAGACATGAAACACATCAGGCAGGACTTCAGGGCCTTCAGCTGGGGGCCAGTACAGACGTCACAGGGAACTTCTCCTGCATCAACACAAGGCGGCTCTTTCACTCGTACATAACTTCTGAACCGATCAACCATCCCTGATATGAAGGTATTGACCTGTAAATCAGGTCTTGTGTGGAACAGCGCGTTGCAAACAGGACATTTGTACTGGACTTGGTCATCCCAGAACATTGTAATACAGGTTCTGCAGAAGTTGTGTCCACATGGGGTGGATACTGGGCTGTTGAACACATCCAGACAGATGGAACATGAAAAGTCCTCTTCAGACCAGGAAGTAGCAGAGGCCATTCCTAGAAAACCAATCGTTTATAAAACCACATAACATTCGTTTTTAAATTGCATAATAATGGTAAAATAAAAGGTTTCAAATCGTTGTAATAACGCAAGTGTTTTATATATAACACGTTCTTGTTGCTTCGAGCAGAAATCTTCACATGAAGCCCTACCAGGACAGATTCATTGAGGAATACGGTCAAATATGTTGGGCTTACCTTGTAATGTTTCTGTCGGTCTATTTTGATTAAAAAGTGTTGTTCTTTGTCTCCATAATGACAGATGTGCCTCGACGTCGCATTACTTTGGTTTCGGTTCAAACTAACTTTCGTTTCTTGAACAAAACGTCACCACCTCCATTCGCAGTTTTACATAGACGCCATAGTACTGACGGGATATGATGGTCCTTACGTTCTAATTAAGCCCCTTACATTCTAATTAAGCTCCTTACATTCAAATTAAGCCCCTTACATTCTACTTACACTCTAATAGGCCTTATACTCTAACCAGGCCCCTTACACTCTAACTAGGCTCGAACTAACCAGCACCACAGGGCCCCAGGTCATAAAAAACATTGCCACCATAAAGATTTACGAACACAGGAAGAACCAGCTCTCTTCTCCCAAGGGAAAGCCAGATCCACAGGTTCCCACAACAAGTAAATTACTTTACAACAGTCAGCCCACCATAAGATTTTAGGGTTAACACAAGGTAAAGTAGCCACACTCAGCATAGCCTCAAGTGGCATGCATTTCACCCCCCTTTTATGACACAAAACAGGTTCGTCGGGAACGCGCATTCACGCGCAAAAACTCAGTTTAAACTATCGCCTTTTCTCACATTGGGTCACTTGAAGTAGAACCTTGCTTCCAAGGCGAAGCTACGAGTCCCTCAGCGCGGCGCTAGAGGTATTAGACCCGAACCTACCTCTTAGACTGGCTGCTCATAATTAGTATAACCTGTTACCAGTATAACTTTTTCACTGAATAAAGTCGAGGATTTTTATACCGACATAGTCCTTCCCTTCTCCGTCTCAGTTCCTCCGAACGGCCAGACCACATTTTTCCCAACAAATTGGTGACCCCGACGTGATTTTTTGAACAACGCAACCTTCTGATTCGAACGAGTGGCTGGCCTTCCCCCACTGAGGACGCGGAGAAAGGAGCCCCCGGAACCCCGCAGCCTTTGATCGATCCCTGCAGTCTCACCTCGGAGCTCCACAAACAAAAGGTGTGCAGAACCTGTTGATAAAATCCGAAGCTCTGCATAGTTATATAGGAACCATTAGGAGGTGAGACGGTAAGGACCGGTTAGATGCGGGACCTCCCGCGGAGGACAGATAGAGCCCCTATAGGTTTAATTTGTGAAGGCCCCACCAGCAGCCTAAGAGGTACGTTCGCCTCGGGAGAAAGACGGCTTCTCTGTTAAAGCCAAGTCCCGAGTTATATTATGTGAGACCCGCGATTCTAATTCCGTTGGTACGATATTATTATGCGAGACCCCGGATTCTAATTCCGTTGGTACGATATTATTATGGGAGACCCGGATTCTAATTCCGTTGGTACGATATTATGTGAGACCCGGATTCTAATTCCGTTGGTACGATATTATTATGTGAGAACCGGATTCTAATTCCGTTGGTACGACATTATTTTATTGAGAGACCCGGATTCTAATTCCGTTGGTACGAATTTATTGTGAGACCCGGATTCTAATTCCGTTGGTACGATATTATTGTGAGACCCGGATTCTAATTCCGTTGGTACGATATTTTGTGAGACCCGGATTCTAATTCCGTTGGTACGACTTTATTAATTGTGGCGAGCGCATTAAAAACGCCTAAATAAACTGGGAGAGACGTTCCCATTTCCATGACGGACAATGACCGGTAATTGGTACGAACAGAGACATTGACTGACGTGGACAGGAATGGATGGAGACTTCGTGACCCAAGTGCTGTGTTTCCACGGCAGAAGTGTGCGACCCAAGTGCTGTGTTTCCACGGCAGAAGTGTGTGTGTGTGTGTGAGTGTGTGTGCGTCGGTGTGTGTGCGTGCGTGTCAGTGAGTGTGTGCCGGTGTGCACATGTGTGTCCGTGTATGCGTGTGTGCGCTTGGGGAAGAGTGAAGAGAGGCTGTGTATGCGTGTGTGAGAGGTGCACTTTAGCAGATAGAGGAGCAAGCCTCCTGACTGCCAATTAAGTGTGGGCGTCTGACTGTATGATCTGCTCATATTAATGTTTGTGTATCGTTGTGTGTAAGAGAGAAGCTGTGCGCAGTCCCTATTGTGAAACGTGCGTTTTCAATGTGTATGTCTCAACGTGTGCTAGTGTGTGCCTTTGTGCCGAGTTAGAGGAGCAGCGTGTGCGTCAGTTTGAAAGTGTGTGTGCCAGAGTGAGTTGTTATGTGTATGAGAGAGAGGAAGATTAGAGAGTGACCACATTCCACTCTTATCTTTTAGATATATTATATAGGTCACCGAGAGCCATATTAGTAGTTCCCCCATCCAGTAGAGTGGTTGTCACTGTTTGCCATATTTGCTGTTCCCCCATTTGATAGAGTAGCAGTCACCACATGCTGTTGTCCTCCTACATTAAGTGTAATTCCCTGTCCACCATAGTCCCTCCCCCCCCCTATCTTCTAGTTCTAACTTCCCAAACGGTGACTTCCCCAGAGGACCTGCTCCGTCATACCTCCTCTCCATAGGCTCCTCTCCTTCTGAAGTCACCCCCACCTCGCCCCTATAGCACCCCCTGCTGGATAAAGACACAACAACAATTCCCTCGCCCTATAGCTCCCCCTGCTGGATAAAGACACAACAAACAATTCCCTCTGTCTCCCCTATAGCTCCCCCTGCTGGATAAAAGACACAACAACAATTCCCTCGCCCTATAAGCTCCCCCTGGCTGGATAAAGCAAACTCAATTCTACTCCAAACAACCGCGCCAACATCAATCCCAAGCCAACAATTGGCACCCTTAGACTGGGCCTCCCGGCTCGATGGTCCGGAACCTGCGTTATAGTGTGCCTATTAATGCCCGTCGCTCTTTTCACTCTGGGCCCGACTGAGCCCCAAGTAATCTCTCTGCCCCCCCGATACAGCCGCTCCTTTGCCGATCACTTTGATCTGTCCAAGAACACGCCCACGTATTATTCGACAACATAGCATCCCGCGGGGGGGTCCCCAACCAATTCAAACTAGCAGACCAGGTTGCGCCGCGGGGCTTTCGAAAACATACCCATCATTGCAAGCCCATATTTCCGATCACCCCTAACAAGAACGTAGATCGCATTAACTATGTTCACTATAATGTCCAACGTCTGTCCAACCTCACTCGTGACGCGGTGGAAGGTTTAGCCTCCCAACTGGCTGCCACCTCCCTGATGGCCTATCAGAATCGTCTGGCCCTAGACATGCATACTGGCCGGAGAAAGGTGGGTCTGTTCTATGTTTGGGGCGCAGTGCTGCACCTTCATCCCCAAACAAACACAGCGCCTGATGGCTCTGGTGACTAGAGCCCTGGCCGGTCTTCCAAGCCCTCTCCATCCAGATGGCAGAGGACTCTGGGGTTGACAACCCCATAGAGAGGTGGATGACCGACATCTTCGGGAAGTGGAAGGGCCTGCTCATGGCCCTTCTGTCGTCGTCCCTGGCCTGCTTCGCGCGGGATCCTTGTGTGATGCTGCGGTGCTGTCTGACATCATCCCTGCGCTTCCGCACACTCTGCTCCCGTGTGCGTCTCATCACCGCCGCCCTCACAGAAGGAGGAGCCCCCAGCTCCCCTCACAAACTCGGCAGGTACCCACGCCCCCATGCACTGCCGCTGATGGACTTCACCGCACCGCCTGACCAGCGTAGGAGACCAGAGAGACCAACGAGTTGCCCCCAGCCCGCGCTGGCTATGATCACGGTTAATCTCCCTCTTCCCCAATCACGCCCCCTATTTCAATCTGAGACCCCTCCCTCGGAGCCTAGCGGCATATCCCCGTGATGTGTGCTAGTAACCTCTCTGGGTAGCCACCCCTTCCCCCTCCCTCCCCTTCCCTCAACCCTCCCTTCGCCCCTCCTTGACCCCCTCCCCCGCAGCTATTACCCACTCCTCACCGTCCTTCCTCATCATCCTTCCTCATCGTCCTTCCACGTCATCCCTCCTCACCGTCCCTCCTCATCCCTCCTCATCGTCCATCCACGTCATCCCTCCTCACCGTCCCTCCTCATCCCTCATCCTTCAACGTCATCCCTCCTCACCGTCCCTCCTCATCCCTCCTCATCGTCCTTCCACGTCATCCCTCCTCATCATCCCTCCTCACCGTCCCTCCTCATCCCTCCTCATCGTCCATCCACGTCATCCCCATCGTCTCACCGCGCCTCCTCATCCCTATCATCTTCCACGTCATCCCTCGCTCACCCGTCCCTCCTCATCCCTCCTTCATCGTCCTTCCAACTGTCATCCCTCCTCCCCGATCCCTCCTCATCCCTCGCTCATCGTCTTCACCGTCCCTCCTACATCCCTCCTCATCGTCCTATCCACGTCATCCTTCCTCACACGTCCCTCCTCATCCTCATCCTTCAACGTCATCCCTCCTCACCGTCCCTCCTCAAACCCTCCCTACATCGTCCTTCCACGTCATCCATCGACTCACGCGTACCTCCTCAACGTCCTTCCTCATCCCCTCTCATCGTCCTCCACGTCATCCCTCCTCAACCGTGTGATCCCTCTCATCCTCCAGCTCATCATCCCTCCTCATCACCTCGCTCATCGTCCCTTCCACGTCATCCTTTCCTCATCGTCCCTCCTTCAATCCTCCTTCCTCACCGTACGTCCACGTGGTCCTTACAGACTTCCGTTGGCCCGGGCCAAACTCCCGTACTGAATCTCGCTGCTCGTAGCTGGCCTTTATTGATGATTTTATGTTTTTGACAAGACTTACATGCTCAAAAATTTTTGTGTGGCATCTTGTAGTTCTCCCCCTGTTTAGTGTGGTGTGAGTCATCTTTTTGACGACTAGAGTGGGACAGCTGTTCTCACGCCGCATTTTATCCCGTGTTTTTCTATGCTATTGTCTGTGGATGTGTGGTTTAGAGCGCAGTTGAATAAACGGGTCTGTAAAGATTCAGGCGGAACATTGCGTCCACCTGCCCATGATGACGCTCACGTTTGTTGCTGCTTCCCATGCATTCTTGCAGTTCTTTAGATCCTGCGGTCATGTATTCCTTGCCACATCGTTAGACTTTGTGTTGTTTAGACTTTGTGTTGTTTTGACTTTGTGTTGTTTAGATTTTTGATGTTTTTGTGTTATATGTATGCAGGCACGTGCACAGACATTTTGGGGGGCAGGTGCTCAAAAAAAAAAAAGGACACCCATCCCCAAATATTGGGCTCCCCTGGACCAGGCGACTTGAGGGGGATGTTGACGGGTAGTGTGATGTCCTTACGTTCTAATTAAGCCCCTTACATTCTAGATTAAGCTCCTTACATTCAAATATAAGCCCCTTACATTTACTTAACACTCTAATAGGCCTTATACCTCTAAACCAGGCCCCTTACACTCTAAACTAGGCTCGAACTAACAGCACACCACAGGGCCCCAGGTCATAAAAAACATTGCCCCCATAAAGATTTACGAACACAGGAAGAACCAGCTCTCTTCTCCCAAGGAAAAGCCAGATCCACAGGTTCCCACAACAAGTAAATTACTTTACAACAGTCAGCCCACCATAAGATTTTAGGGTTAACACAAGGTAAAGTACCCACACTCAGCATAGCCTCAAGTGGCATGCATTTCACCCCCCTTTTATGACACAAAAACCAGGTTCGTCGGGAGCGCCATTCACACGCAAAAACTCAGTTTAAACTATCGCCTTTTCTTCACTTGGGTCACTTAAGTAGAACCTTGCTCCAAGGCGAAGCTACGAGTCCCCTTCTCAGCGCGCGCTAAGGTATTAGACCGAACCTACCTCTTAGACTGCTGCTCATAATTAGTATAACCTGTTACCAGTATAACTTTTTCACTGAATAAAGTCGAGGATTTTTATACCGACATAGTCCTTCCCTTCTCCGTCTCAGTTCCTCCGAACGGCCAGACCACATTTTTCCCAACAGTACGTCAGCTTCACCTCCATATTGGAGAGGTCAAGACTGCCCTGTAAACAAATACAAGCAAGCGGAGAGCATTTTCCAACCGATTTCAATGAAAAGGCTTTATATAAGGGCTTATGTTCTACGTGGAGTAAAATAAAATAAATACAAAATATATATGATTAATATTAATAAAAAACCGATTAATTCAACACGGTTTAGAAATATAAACCTTATCGGGCTTTTTATCCAGAGCTCCACTGAGTTGTGTTTGTTCGCAGGCCGGTCTTTGCCTCTCCAATATGGCGGCCACGCAGTGCAGCAACGGGTCAAACCAACCAATCAGCATCTTTGTAAGTTTGTCTGCGCTCCTCCCCCCCAAAAATAGTCAAAATAGAAAACGTCAAATACAAGATATATATACATATCAGATATTATACGAAGTACTCCATATATAAAAAGTGAAATGTTGTATATTATTAAAATTACAATTAGTATCTCCTATAAACAGATAAATTAAAGATACACTGTAAATACATAGTATTTACAATATGATGGACGTGTGTGCAATAGCACAATCATTGTGGAAAAGGTGCTCAAAAAAAAAAAAAGGACACCCATCGCCAAAATTGGGCTCCCCTGGACCAGGTAGGGTAACTGATTCTCCCTCATTTAATTGGCTTGTTGATGGCCTGATCCAAGTCAAAAGGGAGCGGCTACTCTGA
>OLKM01004784.1:0-20080 GCA_900291075.1 Melanogrammus aeglefinus | reverse complement strand
TAAGGCTTTATATTTGTGTCTTGCCTCACCAGACACAATACACACCACACAGTCTTGTAGCTGGGGATCAAACTAGAACCTTTTAGTTAATAGACAACTGCTCTACCGTCTGAGCTAGAGCAGACCATTAAAAATGACAGTGTCTCTAACGTATCACTTAATGTTTAAATTGTGATAAAAAACGACAGTGTTACCCCTTATTTTATTTGAAATAAAAACGAAGTGTTAACCGCCCTTTCGTGTTTTATTTGATAAAAAACGACAGTGTTACCCCTATGTTTTATTTGATAAAATATGGGTTAACTGTGTCTTGCTCGGGAACACATCAACACTCAGCTAGGTGAAGCTGGTCATCGAACTAGCAACCTTTTAGTTACTAGACAACTGCTCTACCTCCTGAGCTAAGCAGACCATTAGTATGGTTTTTGTTACCCAATCACACATTCTTATCCATATGACAATAAATGACAGTGTTACCCCTTATGTTTTATTTTAAAAACGACAGTGTTACCCCTTATGTTTGATTTGATAAATAATCGACATTGTTATTTTGAATAAAAATAATAACACAGTGTTATCCCTTGTGTTTTTATTTGATAAAAACGACAGTGTTACACCTTATGTTTTGTTCTGATAAAAAACACAGTGTTACCCCTTATGTTTTATTTGATAAAAAGCGACCAGTGTTACCCCCTTATGTTTATTGATAAAAAACAACAAGTGTTACCCCTACTTTTTTTGGATGAGGACCCGATGAAAAAATACGACAGTGTTACCCCTTATGTTTTTTATTTGATAAAACGACAGTGGTTACCCCTTATGGTTTTTTGATGACACCGATAAAAAATAAAACAGTGTTACCTTATGTTGTATTAAGATAATACGACATTGGTTTGATTTGATAAAAAAAACGAACAGGTTACCTTATGTTTTTTTGATGACGACCGATGAAAAATACGACAGTTGTTACCCCTTATGTTTTTTATTTGATAAAAAACGCAGTGTTTACCCCCTTATGTTTTTATTTGATACATTCGCATTGTTTGACGACCGATAAAATAGACAGTGTACCTCCTTATGTTTTATTTGGATTAAAAAACGACAGTGTACCCTTAATGTTGTATTTGATAAAATATCGACCATTGTTTGGATTTGGATAAAAAAAAGAAGCCATGTGTGTTACCCCTTAAGTTTTATTTGATAAAAAAGACAGTGTCACCCTTCTTCCCTTTTTTAAAAGGTTTTTTTTTGAATAAAAAACCCCCCGAAACCCGAAAAGGAAAAAAAATTAAAGAAAACCGGATAAGTGTTACCACCTTATGTTTTATTTGACTAAAAACAAGTGTTTTTTTGTTTTTGATAAAAGAACGGACAGTGTTACCCCCCACCCTTTTTTTCATGACGCACCGTAAAAATACAACTGTGTTTTATTCATAAATATTTACCGTTTACGGCATTTAGCAGACACCTTTATCCAAAGCGACTTACATCAGTTAATACACCACATTGACGGCAGAGTTTCACACATGCAAGGCGACAGCCATCTGTCAGGAGCAGTAAAGGTTAATGTTTTGCGTCACGGACCACATCAAACACTCAGCTGGAGCTGGGATCGAACTAGACTCCTTTAGTTAATATCAACTGCTCTACTCCTGAGCTAAGCAAGAACCATTAAAAATGACAGTGTTAACCCCCCCCTTATGTTTTATTGATAAAAAACACGACAGTGTTACCCAATACCCTTATTTTTATTTGAATAAAAAAAAAACGACAGTGTTACCCTTGTGGTTTTTAATTGACATAAAAACGACAGTGTTTACCCCCTATGTTTTTATTTGAAAAAATGGGTTAACTGTGTCTTGCTCGGAACACATCAACACTCAGGCTAGTGAAGCTGGATCATTGGAACTAGGCAACCTTTCTTTATTTATGGTTCTTAGCTAAGACAACTTCTCTAGCCTCCTGAGCTGAGAGCGCCAACTCATTAGAATTGCTATTGTTACCCCATTTCTTTCATATGATAATCTAAGTCACAGTCTGTTTACGCCTTATGTTTTATTTGGAATAAAAAACACAGTGTTAACCCTTATGTTTTATTTGAATAAATAGTCGACATTCGTTGATCATTGATAAAAGACTAAGCTACGACAGTGTATATCCCTTGTTTTTTATTGATAAAAAAGCGACAGTGCTTTATCTCACTGACCTTATTTGCATGTGTAAAAATACGACAGTGTTATCCCTTGTGCGTTATTTGATAACAGTGACAGCGTTGCATCTTATGTTTTATCTAGATAAAAAAACGTACAGCTGTTACCACTAACGCTGTCTGATAAAAGACAGTTGTACCCTTATGTTTTATTTTGATAAAAAACGACAAGTGTTACCCCTTATGTTTTATTTGATAAAAAACAACCAGTGTTACCCCTTATTTTTTTTTGATGACGACCGTGAAAATACGACAGTGTTAACCCTTATGTTTTATTTGATAAATATCCGACATTGTTTTGATTTGATAAAAATACGACAGTGTTATCCCTTGTGTTTTATTTGATAAAAAACGACAGTGTTACCCCTTATGTTTTATTTGATAAAAAACGACAGTGTTACCCCTTATGTTTTGTCTGATAAAAAACGACAGTGTTACCCTTAGTTTATTTGATAAAACACGACAGTGAGTTACCCCTTATGTTTTATGATAAAAAACAACAGTGTTACCCCTTACTTTTTTTTTGATGACGACCGATGAAAATACGACAGTGTTACCCCTTATGTTTTATTTGATAAAAACGACAGTGTTACCCCTTATGGTTTTTTTGATGACGACCGATAAAAACACAACAGTGTTACCCCTTATGTTGTATTAGATAAATATCGACATTGTTTGATTTGATAAAAAAACGACAGTGTTACCCCTTATGTTTTTTTGATGACGACCGATGAAAATACGACAGTTACCTACTCCTCTATGTTTTATGTAGAGTAAAATACGACATGTGTTACCCCTTATGTTTTATTTGATAAATTTCGACATTGTTTGACGACCGATAAAAATACGACAGTGTTACCCCTTATGTTTTATTTGATTAAAAAACGACAGTGTTACCCCTTATGTTGTATTTGATAAAATGTCGACATTGTTTGATTGATAAAAAAACGCAGTGTTACCCTTAAGTTTTATTTGATAAACAAACACGACAGTGTTACCCCATATGTTTTTTTGATGACGACCGATGAAAATAGGACAGTGTTACCCCTTATGTTTTATTTGATAAAAAACAAGTGTTTTTGTGTTTTGATAAAAGAACGACAGTGTTACTTCCTTTTTTTCATGACGACCGATAAAAATACAAACTGTGTTTTATTCATAATATTTACATTTAGGGCATTTTAGCAGACCCTTTATTCCAAAGCGACTTACATCAGTTATTAACACATTGACGGCAGAGTTCACCATGCAAGGCGACAGCCAGCTCGTCAGGAGCAGTTAAGGTTAATTGTGTCTTGCTCACGGACACATCAACACTCAGCTGGAGCTGGGGATCGAACTAGAATCCTTTTAGTTAATAGACAACTGCTCTACCTCCTGAGCTAAGCAGACCATTAAAAATGACAGTGTTACCCGATGGGGCCTCATGTTTATATGTAAAATAATCGCAAGTTGTCTTGGTACCTGCCCCTATATTTTTATTTGATATAAAAACGACAGTGTTACCCTTTGTGTGTTTATTTTGATAAAAAACGACAGTGTGTACATCCTATGTTTTATTTGATAGAAATGGTGTTATAGCTGTGTCTTGCTCGGGAACACATCACAGCTAGCTAGTGAAGCTGGTCATCCGAACTAGCAAACCTCTTCAGTCTAGTAGAACAACTTCTCTACCCCTCCTGAGCTAAGCTATACCATTAGTATTGCTATTGTTACCCCAATTATCATTTCATATTGATCATAAAGACAGTAGTGTTACCTATGTTATATTATAGTATAAACAAAACGACATGTGATCCACTTCTATGTTTATTTGATAAATATCAACATGCGTTGAATTTGATAAAAATACGACAGTGTTATCCCTTGTGTTTTTATATTGATAAAAAAACGACAGTGTTACCCCTTATGTATATTGAATAAAAAACGACAGTGTTACCACCTTATGTTTTATTTGATAAAAAACAACAGTGTTACCCTTACTTTTTTTGAATGAGAGCGATGAAAAAACGACAGTGTTTACCCTCTTATGTTTTATTTGATAAATATCGACATTGTTTGATTTGATAAAAATACGACAGTGTTATCCCTTGTGTTTTATTTTGATAAAAACGACAGTGTTCAGTGTTACCCTCTTAAGTTTTATTTGATAAAAACGGACAAGTGTTCACCCCTTATGTTTTGTCTGATAAAAAACGACAGTGTTACCCCTTATGTTTTATTTGATAAAAAATGACAGTGTTACCCCTTATGTTTTATTGATAAAAAACAACAGTGTTACCGCTGTACTTTTTTTTTGATGAACGACCGATGAAAATACCGACAGTGTTACCCCTCTTATGTTTTATTTGATAAAAACGACAGTGTTACCCCTTATGGTTTTTTTGATGACGACCGATAAAAATACAACAGTGTTACCCCTTATGTTGTATTAGATAAATATCGACATTGTTTGATTTGATAAAAAAACGACAGTGTTACCCCTTATGTTTTTTTTGATGACGACCGATGAAAATACGACAGTGTTACCCCTTATGTTTTATTTGATAAAAACGACAGTGTTACCCCTTAAGTTTTATTTGATAAATATCGACATTGTTTTGACGACCGATATAAAAATACGACAGTGTTACCCCTTAATGTTTTTTTTGATTAAAAAAACGACAGTGTTACCCCTTATGTTGTAATTTGATAAAATATCGACATTGTTTGATTGGATAAAAAAACGCCAGTGTTACCCCTTAAGTTTTATTTGATAAAAACGACAGTGTTACCCCTTATGTTTTTTTTGATGACGACCGATGAAAATACGACAGTGTTACCCCTTATGTTTTATTTGATAAAAACGACAGTGTTACCCCTTATGTTTTATTTGATAAATATCGACGTTCTTTGATTTGATAAAAATACGACAGTGTTACCCCTTATGTTTTATTTGATAAAAAACGACAGTGTTACCCCTTGTGTGTTATTTGATAAAAAACGACAGTGTTACCCCTTATGTTTTATTTGATTAAAAAACGACAGTGTTACCCCTTATGTTTTGTCTGATAAAAACGACAGTGTTACCCCTTATGTTTTATTTGATAAAAAACGACAGTGTTACCCCTTTATGTTTTATTTTGATGACCGACCGATGAAAATACCGACAGTGTTACCCCTTATGTTTTATTTGAATAAAAAAACGACAGTGTTACCCCTTGTGTTTTTTTTGATGACGACTGATAAAAATACGACAGTGTTTTACCCCTTATGTTTTTATTCACAAATATCGCTGGTTGTTACCCCATTTCTTTCAATATGATAAGAAATGACAGTGGGCTTTACCCCTTATGTTGTTTATTTGATAAATATCGACTTTTTTGATTTGATAATAAAACAACAGTGTTAGCCTTTATGTTTTATCCAATAAAAAACGACTGTGTTACCCTTATGTTTTATTTGATAAAAAAACCGACAGTGTTTACCCCTCTTATGTTTTTATCCAATAAAAAGCCGACTGTGTTACCCCTTATGTTTTATTTGATAAAAAACGACAGTGTTAACCCTTATGTTTTATTTGATAAATATCGACATTCTTTGATTTTATAAAAATACGACAGTGTTACCCCTTATGTTTTATTTGATAGGAACGACAAGTTGTTACCCCCTTATGTTTTATTTTGATAAAAAACGACAGTGTTACCCCTTATGTTTTATTTGATAAAAAAACGACAGTGTTAACCCCTTATGTTTTGTCTGATTAAAAACGACAGGTGGTTACCCCTTTATGTTTTATTTGATAAAAAAACGACAGTGTTACCCCTTATGTTTTATTTGATGACCGACCGATGAAAATACGACAGTGTTACCCCCCTTATGTTTTATTTGATAAAAAAACGACAGTGTTACCCCTTGTGTTTTTTTTTGATGACGACTAATAAAAATACGACAGTGTTACCCCTTATGTTTTTATTCACAAATATCGCTAGTTGTTACCCCTTTTCTTTTCATATGATAAGAAATGACAGTGTTACCCCTTATGTTTTATTTGATAAATATCGACATTTTTTGATTTGATAATAAAACAACAGTGTTAGCCTTTATGTTTTATCCAATAAAAAACGACTGTGTTACCCCTTATGTTTTATTTGATAAAAAACGACAGTGTTACCCCTTATGTTTTATTTGATAAAAAACGACTGTGTTACCCCTTATGTTTTATTTGATAAAAAACGACAGTGTTACCCCTTATGTTTTATTTGATAAAAAACGACAGTGTTACCCCTTATGTTTTATTTCATAAAAATACGACAGTGTTACCCTTTATATGTTTTATTTGATAAAAACGACAGTGTTACCCCTTGTGTTTTTTTTGTTGACGACCGATAAAAAATACGACAGTGTTACCCCTTATGTTTAATTTGATAAAAAACGACAGTGTTTACCCCTTATGTTTTGGTCTGAATAAAAAACGACAGTGTTACCCCTGTTTTATTTGATAAAATCACAACCGTGTTACCCCCTATGTTTTATTTGATAAAAAACGACAGTGTTACCCCTTTATGTTTTTTTTGATGACGCGACCGATGAAAATCGGACAGTGTTAACCCCTTATGTTTTATTTGATAAAAAACGACAGTGTTACCCCTTGTGTTTTTTTGTGATGACGGCCGATAAAAATACGACAGTGTTACACCTTATGTTTTTATTCACAAATATCGCCGGTGTTACCCCATTTCTTTCATGATAAGAAATGACAGTGTTACCCCTTATGTTTTATTTGATAAATATCGACATTTTTTGATTTGATAAAAAAACGCTTACCCTTTATGTTTTATCCGATAAAAAACGACTGTGTTACCCCTTATGTTTTGGTTGATAAAAAACGACAGTGTTACCCCTTATGTTTTATTTGGTAAATATCGACGTTGTTTGATAAAATCACAACAGTGTTACCCCCTATGTTTTATTTGATAAAAAACGACAGTGTTACCCCTTATGTTTTATTTGATAAAAAACGACAGTGTTACCCCTTATGTTTTGTCTGATAAAAAACGACATTGTTACCCCTTATGTTTTATTTGATAAAAAACGACAGTGTTAATGTTGTATTTGATAAATATCGACATTGTTTGATTTGTTAAAAAAAATCTTTATCACTCTATGACGAAGAACTTCGTACATAACATAGGCTACCTTATTACTCTGACATTTAACAAAACAAATAGGCTATATATGATATCTAAAATAGGCCTACATTATTTCATTACGCCCAAATTACAACTAATATATCACTCTATAACGAAGTGCTTTGTGCCTAATATACCTTATTAGGCTTAATGACATTTAAGAAAACAAATATATAGATATATACAGTATATAACATATAAAATACATTATTTGAATATGCCCCAAATTACAACTAATACATTTTTATTGATACTGATAGACCAACGATTTCATCATTTTCAAACTGTAGACCTAGGCCTACTTCAATATAAAAATAATATTTGCAACAAAGAGCTGTAGGACGCTTTCGCCAGAGAGCGAAGAGCATGGCTTTCTGGTACTTCAACTGTCGCAAAAAAAACGTTAATAACATGCAAATTAACTGATTAAGGACCGCCCATAATCTTTGAGTGACCGAGCCAGCCAGCGACCACAGCGGCTGAAAGCAGCCAGACGAGCGACCAACACAGCGACTGACGCGACCAATGCGACCTACGACGCGACCAATGCGACCTACGACGCGACCAATGCGACCTACGACGCGACCAATGCGACCTACGACGCGACCAATGCGACCTACGACGCGACCAATGCGACCTACGTTGCGACGCACGTCCTTGGCCACTCAGAAGAGAGCTTGGCCTTCCTCCGTTTTTCTCGATTGAAAATATAATATTGTTATACTCTACTTCCATCTAGTGGTCTTCATTGAGAGATACAACATAATAACCTCGACGAGTGGCGCCCAAACGTGACCCATTTTGGGCAGTTTATAATGTTTGGTATTTACTTCATTTATGAGGAGGTTTTCCTACAGGAATCTAGTAATCTAATAAAAACGGGCATACGTAGGCCTATTTGATCTAGGCCTATATTGAATTTGCAACACATTGTTACTTTGTAGTCATGGCAAAGTTAGCTGTTCCTGCTGAATGCATTTATTTAAAATAATACAAACAGTGGAAATCTCAAGCCTTTTGTAGTCTTATCCTGAATAAGTCTGGAGATGTTTTTGTTGACGCTAGGGTTCACTATTTACTCCGTTCAATATTAAGTACCAATGTAATTGCACACCCAACACATACACACGTACACACACGCGCGCGCGCACGCACACACACGCATACGCACAAGCACACGCAGCAAATAATGTTTGATCACAAATTAATGTTGCAAATTCATCTATGGACAATGGCCAATCAATAATATCATTGATGTTTCATCTCTGAAGAACGTCTTGTAATTTCGTATTTGAATCTGGTTCTTCTTGGCACATTGTAGGCCTACAACAAGTTCTCATGGAACACGATTTGGAACAAGCCATGGCACTGGCGGTGAATGTGTTGAAATCAAGTGAAGAGTGGTTGTTGTCCAAGTAGGGCTGCACTCACCTACACATCAGTCCTTTGCGTGCACTATGTGGGCTTCTGTTCATCTTGCTTATCTGTCTTTCCCTCACAGCGAGAAGCTTCCAGGAGAAAACCTCCTTCCAGCCATCTTCCAAAATAAGTTTAGCGGAAAGCTCCCTGTGGTGAGGACTTGGTGAAATCACCATAGATTAGATATTTAGTACAAATCAGGGGGGTGACGTCACGGAACATACACAGCAAAATACACGTCGCTCATCAATCTGCGTAGTTTATGTGTGCATGGGAACTTAAAATGCTAATAAAAACGCGATTATTCGTTTTTCGATGATGGATTAACCAAATACGCAATGCGAGGAGGGATAATTTGGACGTTGGTAAATTCTAAATTGGAAGCATTATGTAGGCCTAGAGTGACCTACCAACCAATCAGGGTCTGGATAGTGAATGCGGTCGTGCCTACTGTGACCTGCTGGCACACTTTATTAACTTCATTGACCCTGCGATGAGACAGGGTTAATGAAGTTAACTGATGAGTTGCTAAGCAACGGATTGTGATAGGTGCTATGACGTCTCCGTCGATCAGCTCATAACGCTCCTATGACTGCTGTGCTGTTTCAGCACAACCAAAAAGTAAGATATATATATATATATATATAATATATATATATATATATATATATATATATATATATATATATATATATATATATATATATATATATATAATATTATACTATATATAATATTATATATATATTAATTATATAGTATTGATTAGATATACGTTTCGCTTTGTTTTGTTATGGAGTTCAGGGCAAGCTACCATTCAAATGAGTTGCAGGTCATATTTCCATGAATTGTGATATAATGATGATGTTGCTCAGGAGAGGTTAAACATTAGTTAAACATTGGATAAGTGTTTAAGCTCTGGTAATGCACACTAATCTGATCTTGAGGATAGTTGGATAAACAACTGGTATGCTGATCCAGCTGTTGTTAGACATCTGAGTCATAGTGTGATGTCACTAAAGGTTCCATTTGCAAACTGTTTTGACTGACGTTCGGGAGGTAAAAATAGGGGCCTTTTAAACCATGTGATGATTTGGTATAATTCAGGCAATTCTGGCAAAAGACAACATCTTCATATAAATATAACAACCCGGACATGTTTCTATGGTGCAGAAAAAAACACATCTAGACCAATGTCAAAGCCACCATTTTATTATTTCTTATTTTTTACAGTGTTAGCATAGGAGCAAGACATACAATATCTGTAATGATTAGTAACCATAGCACCAAAATCAATCATCCATTTCTTTAACGCAGGCTACAAATGATATTTATATATATATATATATATATATATATATATATATATATATATATATATATATATATATATATATATATATATAGAGAGAGAGAGAGAATATTTAAAACATCTTTGGATTATACATGGCAAACAAAAAGATAAATGCCCATTTGATATTCAGCACGCCGTTTACACTTCAAGTTTAAAAATACACAATCATAAGTTACACATCTTAATGGTTATTTTTTTAAAAAACACACATACACACACACACACAAAACAAACATGATTACTTTTCTACACAATTTATGGCACATAGTGCATCAAGTATTTTTTATAATTTCTGATACAGACCTTATAGCACAATTGACCTTCATGAAAACTCAAGACAGTCAAAGGATTCTAGCTGAGTTCTTTCCGCCATAATTTAATGTCTAAACGAGCTGAATTCTCAGGCAAAAAAAAGTTATGATCTAATAAACTTTGGTTAAAGCATCGTATTAGAGTATCAGCGTGTAATGTTCTGTTTGTAGTAGTAGTAGTAGTAGCCGGGTAGGGGAATTTTCTTCCTGTTGTCAGCTACTAAAAGAGGGATTTGTCTAAAGCGATGGGGTACCAGACATTATCTGGCAATCTTTCACCCATCAGCCATTGAAATGCCAGCACCTTCCCTATCCCCATTAGTTCCAGTAGTTATAATGCACTGTCCAATATATCATCGTTTACTGTTAGTGGTTACACACTATAAACATAATACCTTTTCAGTGACACAAATAATAATAAAAGAAATAATGGAAAAAAGAAAATGTCTTTTTCTCCCTTTTTTTTGTAATCACTGTCGCTTAAAATATACATAATATCTACAATTTATTACAGAATAAATACGTTGAAATGAGAATGCTATACAGTACATTTCAGTAGTGTGGATGATCAAGACAGAGGTAGGGGTTGCTGTTACGAAGGCCCAAGTTGATGTGGAGAGGGAGAGAGAGAGAGGGAGAGAGAGAGAGAGAGAGAGAGAGAGAGAGAGAGAGAGAGAGAGAGAGAGAGAGAGAGAGAGAGAGAGAGAGAGAGAGGAGAGAGAGAGAGAGAGAGAGAGAGAGAGAGAGAGAAGAGAGAGAGAGAGAGAGAGAGAGAGAGAGAGAGAGAGAGAGAGAGAGAGAGAGAGAGAGAGAGAGAGAGAGAGAGAGAGAGAGAGAGAGAGAGAGAGAGAGAAAGGGAGAGAGAGGGAGAGGGAGAGAGAGAGAGAGAAAGTGAGAGTGGTAAGAGCAAAATAGAGATGACCCTGTTTACTTCTTGGACGGTAATGAGGACGTGACCTTTTAACACTATTGGATTTTCAAAATAAAACAACTTAATGAAAAAATAAAACAAATACTTAAATGTAACCTGCAATCAACAAATTATGATTTTCAAAACAGGACATGGGAGGTCAGGAAAATGCTCACCAAAATGCCAGTCTGATCATTTTCTTTCACATACATGAGAACTATTTTGAGCTATTTCGATGAGAAAAAGGCAGGTAAGAAATACACATGTAACACCCAAACCGTTGAGAACCTTGAGAACTATTACTCATTTCATGATTCAAGTCTTTACATGAGACGTGTGACTATTGACAGTGTCGGCTACGCTAATCCCTCGTCATGTGCCGTTTCACTTCCCGGCTGATCATGAGACATACAAGGCACCGATACAGAACCTTCTAAAAACAACCATCTCTTTCACACTTACCTCGTTTAACGATGCCCATCCCTATTGTCCATTATTTCACAGGAATATGCAAGTGTTTTTGTTTTTTTCCAAGATGCAAGGATTACAATTGTAAGTAATTGTAAGTAATTGTAAGTGTTGTACTATGGATGTTTAACACGGAAACTCCTAATCAAAGTACGCAACGATGATTCATTCTGGCAGCGCTGCTGTTAGTCATTACAACAGGGTCACAGTGTGTACCGCAGAGTTGTATCTGCGCCATGCAGCACCATGCAGACTTGACAATTGCACGGCGTAGAACTGTAAATACTGGGTGGTGGAGAACTTTTGATGGTGCAACACGACAACCGCAATAACATTAATGGCAGTGACAAAAAATAATTGGCTCCTAGAATCCATTAAATGGAAATTCTGTGACCTTGTGAGTAGATTGTCCCTTATTTGTGTAGTGCGTGTGCCGCTCGTCGTCCCATCTGTCGGTAACGTGAAGTCCCTTACGTGCAAAGCCGATACAGTAACATAGTATAAAAGTATGCAGTGGCAGCACGCCAGAGCCGAGATAGCGCTGTAAAGTGGTCTTCAGTATACCGGAAACAAAGACATGAAATAGTAGCTGCCGTTTCGGAAGGCGATGATTGGACGAGTGATGTAAGGTGAGGCGTTGACAGAACTCCCCCCCCCTCCCGTCGCCCCCCTTACCACCATCCCGTCACTGCAGCGGCTGGGGTCTCGGGCGCTGAGGAGTGGCGGTCCCAGCATACTATTCACTGGACGTGGACGAGCAGGCCATTGTGTTCCTGTGGCATGCACTTCCCACAGAACCCGCCACAACGGCCATAGATTCTTCTGCCGTCCTACGTTTGGTTGGGGAAGGAGAAGACGAAGAGGAGAAAAAGG
Source organism: Melanogrammus aeglefinus (assembly GCA_900291075.1). NCBI lineage: Eukaryota > Metazoa > Chordata > Actinopteri > Gadiformes > Gadidae > Melanogrammus > Melanogrammus aeglefinus. The sequence goes on along the minus strand of OLKM01004784.1, from coordinate 7,365 downwards.
AGGTGGGCGAGGAGGAACTTTCAATGGAGCGTCACAAAGATGTATGTCAGAGGGGACAATTCCTTTTGCATAAAACTATTCGGAAAATCCCTCTTCAAGAATTTGATGAAGAGTTTTGAGAATGTTGAAGAATTTTGAATGACATACAGTGCTGCTTGTTTCATTCACAGCCATCTAATACTCTGGTTCCCTAGTGTTTTGGTACTTTGGTACTGGCCCAGAACACACCAATTCCTTTGTGCAGTAAAATATGCAAACTTCTCATTACCATGTCGGAAAGGGTGATGGTGATAATGCCTCTATACATTGTAAACCTATACAGTGTTCACCCTTTCCGATTCCAAGGTAGTCATGCATGACAAAAATAGATAAGAAATAAAAGCATGCATATGGATGTTTGAAAAATGTTGGTTGAACCCGTACCTCTGATCTGTGGACTTTGACGGAGACGTAGTTACCCTGAGAGGTCCACTTTGTGGCCTCTGCCACTGCCAGACCGGTCCCTGTCAGGTTAATGCTGAACTGGCCCTAGGAACACATGTAAACATAGTGTTACAACTGACCCCAGACCCTGTCAGGTTAATACTGAACTGGAACACAAACACAACACACAATTAACATCCACAAATCTACTATTACTATCTAACTGTTTTCCATTTTATCGGTACTGGGTGGTTTTAGGAGTTTGTCATTCAACAAGAGATCACATTTTGTTTGATTTCTAAATGAACATAAAGTAGGGATTGTCTTTAACATCGGAGTATGATAACACACAGCAGAATCAGAACCAGTACCTTAGTGCACACTATAGAAACAACACTTGAGCAGCAGGTTTAGAACACACTACTAATGAAACACTCTATGTCATAATCTATCTATCTATCTATCCATCCGTCCATCCGTCCGTCCGTCCGTCCATCCATCCATCCATCGATCATAGCGACAACACCTGAGCAGCAGGTTTAAACTCACGTACCTGCGGACACTTGGCTGCGCTGTAGCAGTCCCCCGCTGAAGCGAAGGGCACTGGGCGACCCAGGGGGGTGTGGGAGAACTGGAGGTCGGTGGCTGGCGGACACACAGAACAACGTGACTACAACCTGGTATCGTCAACACAGATATCAGGTTCACATTCAAACCGTATATTTCTTGTATTTTCAGGGTTGAGGCTGCCTGACATCGCCTGACCCATTCACAAATCAAGTATTAGTCGGGAACCTCTTTGATCATTTTCTATTATCGACTGGTGCCGACCAAAATGCCTCTTGAGACAACCGGATGGACCTTGAACAAATCAGAGCCACTAAACGTGTCGCACATAAGCGGTGGCCATCGTGGTTGTTCATGCCAGAACAAGTAACACATCAGCCCTGAGATACTTCTTGTTTCCAGGCTAGGGTTCTTGAGGTTCTTGCTGAATATTTCTGTCTACGTTTTCACATTTCTTCAGAGTACCTGGAATACAAATTTTTCTCAGCCTCACTTGGCATAGAAGTAAAATTAATAAAATGAGACTAAATGTTTAACTAAGGTTGAAGAGGTTTCCAATCATTATCCAATAACAATCAGAAATAAAAGGCAGCAGGACGAGGGTTTATTGTTAACTTTTAACATAATCTGAATACATACTTGCATTCCGGCATTGAAGATCTCACTATACATATATCTCATAAGATATGTTTTCTTCACGTTTGATGTCGTTTCTACGTTGGCGTGTACATTAAACACAAACACATTGTTCAGTTACCTCCACACTATATCACTGAGTCACCCGAAATGACCCCTGACCCTTTGTACACTTTCTGGGGTGGGGGGGGGTTCCAATTTTCGTCACGCATGGCAAGCATGACCAGGAGGGGAGGGGTTGGGGGTGGTGGCGGACCACCCCCCAACCGCATATTCTCCCCCTTCATCTTGAAGTCATTATTGACATTCTCTCGTTCATTTTGTTTTTCCGTTCTCCTCTTCCTACTCCTTCTCCTCTTCCTCATACGCTGTTCATCCTCCTCCTCCTCCTCCTTCAACTAATCTCTCGTCAAGACACTTAATGATGAGAGATAGAGGGAGGAGGTGTGAAAAAATAACACACACACACAAACACACACACAAACATGCATACCTAAATATGTAAATATGCACAAACACCAACAACGGCATATAGTCAACACACACACACACACACACACAACACACACACACACACACACAACACACACCACACACACACACACACACACACACACACACAAAAACACTAGATGAAAGCTGTCTCTAACTGTTATATTAGGGGCTCACATTTCCTCACCTGGTGAAGTGATAGAGAAAAAAAAGAGAGAGAGAGAGAGAGAGAGAGAGAGAGAGAGAGAGAGAGAGAGAGAGAGAGGTAAGAGAGAGAGAGAGAGAGAGAGAGAGAGAGAGAGAGAGAGAGAGAGAGAGAGAGAGAGAGAGTGTGTGTGTAACAAAACAGGCCCGTCAAAAGTGGCGGTTAGCCAGGGCACGGCGCTGGGATGGAGGTGATGGTCAAAACGATAGCCAACCTGCGGTCTCGTAAAACAATAACAAGTGCAACATGCCAGGGCCGAATCGGCCAATCACAGGGCTGATTACTCACTCATGATCCTCAGCGAGTCCAGGTCCAGGCGCACCTTTCGGAACATTGTGTAGCCGGCCGTGGTGTAGTCATGACGACACTCGCAGTCCTGCCGCCGGCTGCCGTTGTACGGACACTGGAAGGGGTTCAGCAGCCTGCCGGCCAATCAGACGGGGCCAGGGGGAGGAGAGGCACGTTGTGAGTTCTAATCTGTGTCAGCTGTCAAAAGTTGTAGTCCACTTTTTACTCCTAGCACTCCTTGTTCGACCCTGTAACTCTTTGAGTCTGAATGGATCGTTTTATTGGTTCATTTCATGTTGTGTTTATCCCCTTGTTAACCGCTTTGCGTTGCTGTTTAGTGTTGAAAGGGCACCATCAATAAAGTTTGAGTTGATGTATTTATATAGCATCCTTTAAACACAACAATAAACAATCAAAAGCGATCGCTCGCAGCAGAAAAGGCGTCGTTAACATGCCATCATCGTTAACATGCCATCATCGCTTAACATGCCCTCGGGGAGTCTTCTGCACAACCGAACGCTGATCTCTCACCTGTGTCCGTACACCTCCGAGTAGTTGTCTGTCTGCCCGCTGCGCAGCGTCACATACTCTTTGGGGAAGTCGCTCTGCATCTCCGCACAATAAATCTACCAACACCCAGCGGCCAAGAGAGGGAGGGAGGGAGGGAGATAAAGAGGGAGGAAACACATATTTGACATATACTTTGTGGCGAGAATTGTCCCTGAGCCAGACTGACGACGTGTCGGGAAAGCCACGACCCCCCTCCCCCCCAACCATCTGACGAAGGATCCCACCCACCTGTAGGATCCGGGGTCCGACCCGGAGGTAGAACTCCCCGTCCATTCTGACACCCTGCTGCACCTGCACCTCCCGGCAGGAGGTGAACTGCTGGCCTGGAGCGGGGGAGAACAAGATGGAGGAATGTGTTGAGGAGATGGAAAAGGTGTGAGTGACACGGACTACATCTGCCTCGGGGGGTGGAGAGGATGTGAAATGGGTGAAAAGGCGGCCGGGGGCGGTGAGTGCTCGGTCATAAGGAACCCCACACTGCGTCGGCCCCCCAGATTAGCTGATTAGCATTAATAGGTGACCGCCGTGCGAGACACCAACCGAGCGTATCATTTTAATTTCCCCCGGAGCTGGAGTTGGCAGGCGCGCGGCGAAGCCACCCAGCGCGGGGCGCAACTTTTCAACGCCGGCATCTGAAATTTCGGGCCCCCGGGGGGGGGCCCCTAGCACGAGGCGTTGCGGTTTTGCGACGCATGCAGACTGCATGCGTCGCGATACGTAGGAAAAATAACGTTCACCGTTCCAAAGGAAGGATTTTGTTGGAACCCCCGCATACGTTTATGTGTGTGTTATTTTATGAACATAATCAGATATGGAGTTGGCTCCTATATACAGCATGGCCGATTTAATGCTATGATTGTGCGCTAGAACATTCCTGGGTGGCAGCAAGTCATACGTGACTCAATCATTTGAAGGTTGGAGTTTGTACCTGTGAAGATGTTGGCAAACATCTTCACAGGTAGGGGAGGGGAGGGGAGGGGAGAGGGGAGGAGAGGAGAGGAGAGGAGAGGAGAGGAGAGGAGAGGAGAGTGTTAGTGAGGAGAGGAGAGAGAGAGAGAGGAGAGGAGAGGAGAGGAGAGGAGAGGGGAGAGGAGAAGAGGAGTGGGGAGAGGAGAGGAGGAGGGAGAGGAGAGGAGAGGAGAGGAGAGGAGAGGAGAGGAGAGTGTTAGTGACAATAGCAGAGAAGAGGAGTGCAGACGAAAATAAAGGGGAAGGGATGTGAGGAGAACAGAGGAGAGGAAGGTGGAGGTGAGGGCAGGAGAGGAGATGGAAGGAGAGGAAAAGAGCTGAGAAAATACAAGAGACTAGATGAGAGGAGAAGGAAAGGAGGAGGGAGAAAGAGAGGAGGAGGAGGACAGGGGAGGAGGGAGGACAGGGGAGAAGGAGGAGAAGAGCGGAGGTTCACCGTACATTCTGTCTCTCTGCAGGCCGCGCGGGACTCTGGACGGTCGGCTGCACAGTGTTTGGACGGTTGGCCTTTGGCTGTGAGACACTCTACCTGGCGCTCCATCACACCTGCGCCGCATGTCTGGGAGCACTGCTTACACACACAGACACACAGACACACAGACACACACACACACACACACACACACACACACACACACACACACACACACACACACACACACACACACACACACACAAATAACACACAAACACACAGACACACACACACACAGACACACACACCCAAACACAAAAATAACACACACACACCCAAACACAAATAACACACACAACCACACACACAATCAAACAAGCAGTTACCGTCGTGAAAACACTATGAAAATGAACAATAAATAATACAAATACAAATCCTCTAACCTCTAGGACAGAGGTCGGCTGGGGGACTTTTAAGGATTACAGGGGGTACTGGGAACTTGGAACCAGACCAATCTGCCAGCTCATGTTCAATTTTCCCTGGCATATGAGTTCAGACAGATTTCCAGCAGACCTGGCCTGGCTGGGGCCAATCAAAACCCTTTATTGAGTATGGTGCGCTCTTGATGACTGTTAAAGGGGCTATGTCACCAGCTGGGCATGCGCTGAAGTGACGATTGTTAACTAATTAGCATAGGAACTGAGCATGCGCATTTGGTCGAAAATACAGTTTAGCATATCCTCGCACTTCAGAGATTTCCCGCGTCGAACGCTTGACTTAGTAAACCACTACACGGACACAAACTCTGATCCTTCATTCAAACTCTTTACGAACCGTTTTTAATAAATGGAAAGCAGAGAAAATGGAAGTTGATGTCGAAGAAGCATCTAGGGCCAAGTGGGCAAACACTTCTTTGCCACATCCAAATACGCTTGTGCTAGCTTTTCCCATGCTTGCGCTGTTCCAAACAGACGATCAGGACTCAGCATCGGTTCGGCCGATTGGAGGCCTTCTCGTATTTGGCTTTGCAGAAGCCATATTTTAACAGTAAAAATTACAAAGTTTATAGATAAGTATTGATCAGTAAGTATGAATACTTGATTTTGGTAGATTTTGCTTGGATGACAAGGAAAACGCGTGAGATTGACCAAGATTGCTTCGTCTCCCCTTTGAATGGCGGATGTGTTAGTTTTCCGTGGCCAAAGCAAAAGTTAACTTTCGTGACCGAACTGCGCATGCTCAGCTCCCGACTCAGCCCCTTTAAGAGCGCACTATGGGCACTCTTAACAGTTTCATTCCTCTGACTGGTTGTAGGTCTATCCTGCTCAATAAATGTAACGTCTATCCAAGCGTGCCTTTTGGTCTGTGAGCGCATTGCCCTGGAAATTTGTTTCCAGACGTTCCAGAAGTTTCCAGTTTGCATTTACGAATTAACCTGGCGATGTCAAACTACGGTGCAATAGGAACCACAAATTGTTGTTTTTAATATCGGTATTCAACCATTGTGAAATGATCCCACCTTAAGAATGCTCTCCCTTATTAAGATGTCTGAGGCGCCGCTCTCCAGGATATTACAGGGTTCCATCCTACCTTGGTCAGGGCCAACCTTCCAGGAGGGCCGTGTGCGGGCAGACCCTGAAGAGCACTGCTTGCGTGCGGCGGCTGGGGGTGAGGGCATGGTGGCTGGGGGAGGCGGGGCACGGCGTACGGGTGAGGGCCCGGGGACGACGGGGCCCCGGAGCAGGACACCATGCGGTGCTGGTAGCCCACACCGCAGCTGACGGAGCACTGGTGTGAGCACACACACACACACACACACACGTTACACCACATGTATACAAGCACGCACACACACACACACACACACACACACACACACACACACACACACACACACACACACACACACACACACCACACCACACACACCACCACATACATCTCAACGTACACTAAATGTATACCAGCAGAAGACAAACACACAACACATTGGTTACACACAACACGCACCAAGCAGACACACCATTGCACACAAGCAGAACAACCACCATGCCAGTGACTGACAGAATCACACACAGAACACATACATATACATTACACAGAACACACACAAAACACACACGCACATAAACACAGTCATCGCATACATCATACACACACAAAAGCAAACAAACGCAACGCAATCACAAAGAGAAAACAACAACATGTGAGAAAACACATTCACACACTTCAAGCATACACATTCACACGGTTCAACACAGAAGCCACACACCATGAATGCACCACAGACGTGCACACAAGTGCACCACGCATGACAAAATAGGTACGGGCATTAATTAAAGCATCTTTGCTCACCACATACAAACCCATTGTGTTGTGTAAAAGAGCTAATAACACTAAATACCAATCTGCTTTCCAACTATCGCATGCACCATTTCCTGTAATCCAACGACTCCACCGCTGGCTTCATTAAATTCTAAAACCCGGTCCCGTGGACTCGCTGAATGGCCACTCTCAGTTATTCCAGCTATTACTGCGGTCAATTCATATCTATTTGAGCTATATATTTTTGTATGAAGTCCATCTGGTTCAGAACACCAGCCTTGAATCTACATACCTTCGCCGAACCCAAGTTTTTGGTTCTCTGACGGAAGCTAGTCGAGTCTCCTCAGGAGTAAGCTGGATTACCAGATCATTGATTGGCTTTTCTCAGGGTATCTGCAAGCTTAAGCAAGGTCAATTAAATGAACTTTTAAGGCTTTTTAATAAAACTGAATGGAAATTTAATGATTAAAACACC
>OLKM01004783.1:0-20087 GCA_900291075.1 Melanogrammus aeglefinus | reverse complement strand
ATTTCCTTTTCTCCTTGCACCCAATCAACCAACCAACAAGCTCAATATACCAACTGGCCAAACTGACATCTCCACCCTGACTCTCTCCCCGCTCTGCTCCGTGCGTAAACTCACATCAATAAGCAGGCAACGCGTGGCTCAAAAGTAGCCGCTAGTCTTGTCGAAGCGGCGTGTCGCTGGCCAGGGGCTATTTTTTGATGAGCCTGTACACTCGGTCACCCCAAACACACATGCTGCATTAAGTAGTTTAGTGCAGAAAACACCTTTCTGCAACCTCTGTTCTCCTTCTTGCTCTCCTCCCCCCCACACACACACACACACCACACACACACACACACACACACACACACACACACACACACACACACACACACACACACACACAGACAAGACACACACCACACACACACACACACACACACACACACACACACACATAACACCCCAAAACGTTTCTCTCTCCTCCCATGCCCCCCACTCCCTCTCTCTCTCTCTCTCCCTCCTCCACGCCTGTTTTCACACACTAATAGCTGACTCTCCCTCTTCTGTGCTTTCCCCAGTCACATCTCAAATAGGAGCACGGATATGATTTCTTTCACCCAAAGGCCAACCTTAATTCAGCTGAATAAGACTTTATTACCCGGTTAGCTGCGGCCATGCAACACATTCTCTCCAGTGCCCATTGCTCTGTGCATTCTCTCCTCTCTTCTCTGTCTCTCTCGCCCTCCCCTCTCCTCTCGTATAACCCCACTACAGACACTTGTAACATTTCAATAATAGGCACACCACGACTTAGAGAGCACAACAGCGAGAGGGAAATAGAGGCGGAGATGGGGAAAGTGATGTGCAAGTATGTCATTATATTTTTACATCTTAAAGCATGCAATGACCGATAATGAGTATGAATGCATGTCGTTGAACAGAGAAGATTGTGGGGAGAGAAAACTTTTGTTGTAGAAATACCAAAGTACGGATTTCAGAATTTAAGTGGAATGCATTTCGTAATGTTTTGAACACATTACAAATGTAATTATTGCCCTTGACAGAAATATATATTATCTCTAGAACTGCTTTAAGCAATAACCATATATTATCCTTGTTTGTATGAACACTGGAGGCATCTCCCAGCTCAGAGTAGATCAACTGCATTGCAGAACCTGCATGTCTCACACAGTGATATAATTAGAGAACACAATGCCGTTTTCACCTGGAGAAGAGTTGTCCCGGTTTTCTAAAACAGGCTTTGACCTAATACAATGACTTGATCCACATCTCTGATATCAAGCACTTCTTGTCTTAGATCATGAACACAATATTGAACAAAGTCCTCAAGCCAGCAATGCCTGACAGAATGACAAGAATAGCTCGTAATTTTAGAGCTACTGACAATATCCTAGAGTTCAATATCCATACATTGGTAGAACACTGAGAAGTTTCCACGATGCCATTTTGTTCTTGTGCTTCAACTCAAAGAGAAAAAACAAACAACAATCAAATTCAACAAAGCAGAACATCCTCCAGTATATAACAGTGGATGAGGGATGATTAAATCAAAACCTAAAACGATTATCTTTTTGAGGGGGAGGAGTAGGTTACATCCCCTTCAACTCCTCCCCCTTCGTAATGGATGCAACATGTTTAATTAGCTGCTGGCCAGCACCTGACAAGCAGATGTAGTACCCACAACCGGAGAAACACTAGCGATAGGAGATGTGCCAATAGTCCTCTCATTTAGTGACAAGCCACCTAGTTCTTGCAGTCCACATGCCTCATTCACTGCAGTAGATACCATACGAAAGACCAACCTGGGAAATGAGGAATGGGGTGACCTCCATGGCCCAGAGACTGGTTCTGCTAGGCCTGGCACTGTTCATGAAGACACCAGGATCCCTGGTTCAGTTTATATTTGGAGAGCTATCGATAAGCATGCTGCATAGTAACACTAATACAAAATGATTCAGGATCATGCAATTTTCTTATTGTAAGCTTACATTAGACCCACAATCCTTCTGGTTGAATATGTAAATGTATACCTCTATAGAGAATACAAATAAAGCAAAACCATCACACAACTTTTTATCTATTTAATGTATTAGCAAGTCCTCCTTCTTGCTCTATGATGACTACTGTTTAATAAATACCTTTAGAAGGGTTGTTGACTGCGAGGCATGATAAGTGCCTCTAGAAAGCCTGCAAGCTACAATATATTTCTCCAGTCAACCACCAATTATAGTGCTGATAATAGTGTCGGCGGATAATACCGCTAAATTGCAGGTGAATTGTCTAAGATTAGAAAATACTCATTAACAGGTTATGGTGCTTCCCAACATGGGGCTGATTATATATGTGCAGTTGAACACATGACTGAAAACTACCAAATTAATTCTTCACACAGACAAATATTCAGTCTGTATTCAGTTGATTTGAAGTAAACTGCTTGTACTGTGAACCTGTTTATTTGTCGTTGACAATTGTCAAATGTCTCTGCGTCCACAGCCTCACTGAGAGCAGTACATGTCAGCAGCAGGGATTTCTGTCGGAGAAAAATGATTGATAAGGTAGGTGGCCTTTCGAGGAAAAGGTGTGAATGACGGTTTGATCACCCTTGCCTTTTTACTTGGCCACCTGCAATCGCTGGTTTTGTACAGTAGCGCCCTGTCCCGTAGACCTATAAGTCAAATTACACCTGAGCGCTTGAGGAGGGGGGAGGGGGGTCCCGGCATCAAAACACTTCCGCTGCTCCAGGTCCTGCGGCATACCCGTAATGACTCCTGCCAAGGTGTGTGTGTTGTGTGTGTGTGTGTGTGTGTGTGTGTGTGTGTGTGTGTGTGTGTGTGTGTGTGTGTGTGTGTGTGTGTGTGTGTGTGTGTGTGTGTGTGTGTGTGTGTGAGAGAGAGAACAGGAAACCTGAAGAATTATTTATTAGCTCTCCTTTTCCTCCATCTATTCACACACCCTGCCATTTTACAACAACTTCGGGGCATAACGGTGGATTGCAAAGAAGCTGCCGGAAAAATTGAATTAATTGGGCATCCTCGCAGGCTTCTCGTCAAACTTTGGGCTCACGTGTCAATGGTTCACCGGAACTGTAAAAGCAGTTCCGCACAACACTGCAGCAAAGCAGAGAAAACAAAGGAGCAGAACCCAGCATGGCATTGAATTGACCCGCCTTGTGTTTGTGGCCTACAGCAACACTTTGCACACACAGAACAGCACAGTGATTCATTCCTTCACTCAAATCGTTACGCAGGTTCAGCTAAATCAATGCTTATTCAACATTAACAATCGGGGATTGCTCAGCAAGCCTGGATATCTGTGCAGCGCCTTACTTGCTTGGACTAAAACCAAAAGGGTGTTTGAGTTCAGTGGGATCCAAAGCAATCAGTTAAAACTGGTTTAGCTGTGAAACCTCATACATGTGTGATCACCTAAGCCTTTATTTTTCCATCATGTTAAACTCTGTGCAGATTAATTATTTTGATTGATGAAATAGGGAACCAACATCAATAGGGCCGTAGTTTAGCATATAACTGATGATTACTAAGAGCAATTTGTTAATTTTTGCATTACCTCATTACTTTTCCATGGGTAGCAGGGATGTTTTGGCGGCAAGCTGAAACTATTGCACTAGCTTTTACACATTCTATCCTCACATGCCATCTAGTGTCAAGTACATTAAATTACAATAACTTACATTTAACCGGATGCTTATAACCGCTTAACTAAGCGGTTATTAAATATTACTTGACGTTAAAAACATAAATCACATGATATTTCAAGTGTGTTTGTGTAAATGTACTTTTGGATCCCATTTATATTGTAGGTTACCTGATACAAAGGAAACTATTGACAACTTGTAGGAAAGGCGCAAACATGCCGAAGGAATTACCACCTAGTTAGTCTCCATTCTGGCTCCCCATTGGGATTAACAGTCACCGAAGCAGAAATTGCATCTTTTTTGTCACGTTATGTTTACGTTTCCGGTTGAGAGTGGTGTTGATGACACAGCTAGGTGCAGCCTCACCTAGCTCGAGTCACTGATTAGACTCCAGAGTTGGGTGAGGCCTCACACGTGTGGTGCATTGGCTAAACCACACGCACACGCATGCCTTGTGCCAACCTGCTAATAAACTAATGTGTACAACTACCTGTGTCCTGTGTGTCAGAGGAGCCCAGCATAGACACTTTTGGAGGCAGGGGCAAAAGCCACAGCCGGTAAATATCTTTATTTGTGCATGTCAATTTAAGGTACAATATTTAATTCATATGAAACTTTTCAAATCTTAAGCAAGTGTCTTGAATGCTATGCTTACTCCAAAATATCTGACAGTGAGCTTAATATCAAAAATAGTCAACTCACCCGTAGTGGTCATCTCCAACCCATTAGATCATAAAATAAAGTTACAGCAAAAATCCAATACCATCGTAATAATTTAATTTTAAATATCATCCCATAAGCGTTGTACAACTTAAACCCAGAGAGGTGAAACAATAAACTTGCTATAAGAATACCTGACATGTATAGATTAAAAATGTGTAGACAAATCAGTTAGTCTGTATGGTGTAGGTACAGTAGGCAGATTTGTGGTGCACTGTGTGGCGATGTTTGGAAGACTTGGAACACATTTGGTTAGCTAGTTTGAGGCCATTTTGTTTGGTATACGTTTAAGATGGATAAGTATAGAGTTTGGAAGACCAAGTTTAAGCATAGTGTTTAAGGAGGGTTACGTAGGTATTGGGTTAAGTAAGTCAAGTAAGTTATGTGAAATTTAAGAATTTGAGAGTTTAGGTTACAGATGTTAATTTTGAGGGAGTATATGTGACAGTTACGTTTGGGTGTTAGATGGTCAAGTTTAGGCACGTAATGGTAGGTTTGTTGCCAGCTATGTCCCTTAAGTCTCTCTCATTATGTTGCTGTAATTTGGAGAGTAGGCGTTGAGGATCCTCAGGATGGTAGGTAGCAGATCACCTGTTCCAAGTTGCTTCACACAGTAAAAGTTTTGTGCTGGAGGATTTCAAAAACCCCTGATAACTGAAACACAATCTGCTAATAAAAAAAAATAAAAAAGTCTGTGGCAGTGTTTGAAAATTGTTTCTGACCATTTCAAGTTAAAATCTTTCAAAGTCACAAAAGTCTTCAGTCTTTGAAGCTGCCCATCAGTCAAAAGTGATCCACAGAATGCAGCGACATTCACCATCTGGTGTAAAACTCAGGTCATTACATTTATTAATTTGGGTGATTACTTATTTACTTCAATGGTGATGGGGCTGAGTTCAAAGCTTCACACCCATATGTAAACCACAACTGAAACTGTACGAGCTGATTGTGTCAAAATTGTGTCAGGAAGTATCAAAAAGGAGGAGTCATTCTAAACCAAAATTCAATTAAGCCAACAATAAAAAAAAAAAATGTGTTTCATATTCTTATCCTTCATTATTTATGCCATACCACTCAACCAGAAGCGACTAATGAAACCAGGGTCTCAATTTGTAATAAGTTTATCCAAGGACCATTTATTCAACCACTCGAATAAAACACAAACTACTCGTTTGACTCGTGATCAACTGTTCACATTCAAGCATTTCGATTTTTCTAAAGTAATAACTCTCCAAGCATGAGACATCTCTGCTACAAAAAGTAAAGCTACAGCCAGGAAAAAACACGATGACAAATCCGTAAAATTGTGATTACATTTTAGTCTATCAATTTCCCAGTTAATCTTAGAAATTAGTCAACTTTACTTGCCGTTTATTCCGATGTTGGAGGCATCTTCCTATGGACTTAATATAGGCAAAATGTTAAATATCAAATTGTAGAAATTCATTACTTTGTTTTAAGGAACCAGTGAATATGTTTAGGGTGGCCAACCAAATTCTGAAAAGACAAGCAAATATTCAGCCGCCAATGGAAAGCTCACAACAAAGTTGGGTTGGAACAACTCTTTGAAACTTAATGCAAATCAACAGTAGCATAACCAAAAATCTGCAAACCGACAGTGAAAACAGTCACTACACAGCATTGCACAGAATGAAACAAATGCAAATAATAAATTAGCCATCAAAACTGCAAGCAGCAGTAAACAGCGCTTCAAGTTTGTTGAAAGTGTTGAAATATGGTTATAGACTAGATAAACAGTAGCAGAGTGTTTACGAGTAGTGTGCATACGTCTGTACAATCAGCATCCATGCAAATCTAGCATACTAAAAAGTCAACCAGCCCCAAAAACACACCAGTTAAGACATGCAAATAAACCCAGTCAGTCGTGTAAGCTAGCAGTCTTCCAATCTCGAAAAGACGTCCACAGATCCAGCGGGTAGCAAGAATGCATTAAGAAACGAGGACAAATTCCTTTCAGTCTTGGTAGAACTTACCTCACTTGTTCTGGTATTCAAGGCTTTAACCCTAAGAATGTTGGTACTTCAGGCAAATCGTTGCCTGTTGAGAGGGGCCTCTCTGTGAATAAAGTGTGTCCTGTAGCCATGGTAGGTCAAGTGAATCTTTGTGGAGTCCTGGAGGGCAGAAAAACGCGAATGTCTGCACAAGGCCCTGGTCCCGAAACAGAAGATCCCATTGAGTCCTCGTGGTTGACTTTAAGAGACCCTACAACTGTGCAGAAGGCTGTCTTGCAAAGAAGACACTGGGATGTTTGTTAACCAAAACAGTCATTGAGAAGTTTTGTGGTACACTCAGATCCCAGCTTGACAGTGGGGTAGTATGAAAGGACCTCAGAAATAAATCAAGTTCTGCATTGAACAGTAGGTTCATTTAATACTGTGGCAATTGTAAACCAAACAAACAATTGTGATGTATGAGTGTAGGACACACAGCATTGTAACAAGACGTCAAAGTGCTGCTGGACAAGAAGAAAAATGATCATACTTGACCTCCACATTTTGGTATAAATTAGACACAATATGATTTACAATCTGATGCCATGGGATTCTTCACCACCTACTAGAATAGTACTGCATTGGTTTGGGGTGTTTTGGTGCCATACCATGGAAGCTATTGAGCAAAAAGTAATTTTCCATAGGAAATTAATGGAAATCTAAAAAAAATAATAATGTAGGTCAACAAATTATATTATTACCTTGGTTGTGTCTAATTAGTAGGCCCCTACCACTAGTAGAACAGTTCGCATTGGTTTTAAGGTGTTTGGGTCCCATAACATGGAAGCTATTGAGCAAAAAAAGTTATTTTCCATTAGGACATAGGACCGTAGTTTAATTGACGGTCTGTGATAAGCAAAGCGGTCAGGAGCAAGTGGGTGTCCCTTGGTTACTGCCAAGACTGACTGAAAACACGGCAGGAACCGCCTGATGGTTGTCCGTCAGACTGACTGCGAAAGCATGCAGGATCCCTGATGAACCCAATTAATATGATCTGTCGAAATATCCATCATCAACTAATTCATCACGTTGTAAGGTAGAGAGGGAAAAGAACCAGGGATAGAGCGATGTGTCTGTTGGCTAGTGGAGTTTAAAGTGAGCATTGCACACAATCCACAATTACAGCTCACCTGAGGTCAGCATCCCAAGCAAATCCAAACTACTTCCACCAGTTTCTCAGTGAGGTGTTGAAGCTCCCACGTTGCGTGGCAAAGTTTGTCGGGATTTCAGTCCCAAAAAAAAATGATTCAACGGCGACGTTGCATCATATCACAAGTTTGTCAAACCCCGAAAAATACAATCAAGCTCACAAACACTCCACGTTGCGCTTAATAGGGTTCTGTCACCGCGTTAACTTAATTTAGAGCTAATGAGAAAAAACATTCGGGGATTGGCTGCGAAGTGAGAAGCTGGTGATCTTCGTTCCTGACAAGTAGAACAAGTGATCAAAAATTAAAAAATGTTCAAGAAGCATCAACATTTAACACATTAGCAATCTATATTTGTAATTCTGGGTTAATGAATACTTAAGAAACACCCTTTCCCCAACATCTGCATTTGTTCCATCAACCCCTGGATCCAATTGTCACATGAAAGGGCACTTCACTGTTTATAATAACCAAAATATTTTTGTTACACTTATTCTTGGCCAGAGGGGCCCTTCAGCCAATGAGTAAGTAGCCCCTCTACACTTGCCATCCGATGCCACTGTATTTAAGGGGGACATATCATACCACCAGGTGGGTGTGTGATTAGCAGTTACAAGCCGTTTTGAAAATCTGCTAGTTGGCGTGTCCACCTAGATGTGTGCTGACAGAAGAGCAACGTTTGCTTCAATCCACTGGGTAGGCTGGTAGACTGGTCTATCCAGCACACATCTAGGTGGGCACCCCCACTAGTGATGTCAGAAGACGCAGATTTTCAAAACGGCTTGTAACCGCTTATCACACTCCCACCTGGTGGTATAATATGTCACCTTTAAATATTTTGGCTCGGCATTGGGAAAGATAAATATTGGGCTTCCCAGGATAGTTTTTGTCTAACGACATCATTGGAGCGGATTTTTTGTCTGTTCTCTCAGGTTATAAAGTACTAAACTATGAATCCACACAGCGGCAAAATTAACCAGTAGACGCAGTGTACCATTACTGAAAACATTTAAGGCCGATGTACACCAGATTCGGTGTTGTTGACCAGAGCTACGCTATTAAGGAAGAAAGGCAGAAAGCATGGCAACAACAGAAGGGGTTTTCATTCTGGAAACTTCAACGATGTGTGATCTTTAGGATTGCATATCTGAAAGCACGAGTCAAACTGCAGTTCATCAGTTTTGCAAGGATCTATTTATTTAAAAAAATAAAAATATATAAATATAATTTAACATTGCAGAAAGCAATATATTCTCTTTAGATGTGGACAGTGTTTCTGCAGATCAGAGGGAGGGAATTCCGCAGTCCACATCGCTCAGAGTACGGAGCGGTATTTACAAGCAAACATGATCCAGACCGCGCAGGCGTTCTCAGGGTAGGCATACACGCGCACGCGCACCGCAAGCCTCACATGGTCGCCACGGCAACTCACTATCTCCTCACAGAACTGGGACCTGTGTGAATGAAAACACAACGGGACGAAACATTAGCATTGAGCGTAATGTGATGATGCAAGGGATAACATTATTTGAAATGTAAAATGTCATGATTTATTTCAGTGTTATTTGAAAAAATCTGCACTGCACACTTCAAACAAAGATCCTGTGGACCTATAAAAAAAATATATATATATGGGAGTGAAATGACCTTACTGAAGTCTCAACATTCACCAATAGGCGGTGCTCTTTTAAACATGACACGCACAACCATGACATTGTACATTTTAATATATAAATATAAAAGTATAAGAACGTAATTAGAAAGGACAAAAAATGAGCTACATTATTCTATACTTTAAGACTACGATAGACAAAATATAAGTTGATAAAAGCAGACTACTTCCAATACAACATAAAAATACAAGCCCATAAAGAGGTAAAACGCCAATCCACACAGGTTAAAATAGTGTTGCCAGATGCTCAGAAGAATGTGCGAATGGTGACATCATGAGCAAATACCTGACCTTTCTCGGAACCGTTGCATCACTCTGGCAACACTTCTGCTTCAGTTTTAAATTACTTCTCCGTCAGCTTGATTCACACTGCAACGTCTCTACTGGGGCGGCACACTGACGTTACAACATCAACGTTGTTTTTGCAAAGTCAGCAACTTACGTGTCCTTTCCATAACCCTGTCAGACAAGTACATTAAAAGGTGCTGTACGCAACATTTGAGTGCTATGACTCGAGTTTAGTTTATTAGAAATGTATTGGTGAGGGAAATGCTCGTTCCTGCCCAAGCATGAACTGAGACTGCCCGTCAATCACAAAGCCTGTCAATGTGTTTGAATGAAGCAGAGCAACTCAGGGAGGGAGGGAGTGAGAGCAGGGCCGGGCCGACTTTAAGCTGTGTATTTCGCTCTTTACTGCTCTCCCTCTTGACCACAAGCCAAACATCGTCGCTATGGCGCCTGTGAGGAAACCATTTCCTACTTCTCCAGAGCTGAGTGGCCCCTCCCGCTCACCTGAGGCAGGTGGCGAAGGCGCGGCGTGCGTTGCGGTGCAGGAAGTGGATGGGGAAGCCCTTGAAGGTGTGTCCGTCGGGCACCGCCCGCTTCACCGCGTCCTGGAACTCCTCGTTGCCGCAGGAGACGCCGGTGCAGCGCTCCGTCTCGTAGGCGGCCAGCGCCGAGGACAGCAGGTAGGAGAGGTGGTCGTCCCACACCGTGGCCACCTCCAGGTCCTGGACGGATCACGTGACAGCCCCCAACGTCACATGACACTCAGTTTAAACCAATCAGGAGCCGCTAAATGGGACTTATCTACTTATCGTTACATCCCGAACTAAGGCGATAAAGAATTTGATTACTTGTATCCCATTTTCCTTCCCTATATTCTTTCATCCTAGACTTTGTTTCAGTAATCAGGCACTCACAACGCTAAGGATTTAAATTGACCAATAAATATAATTGCTAAGGTAGATGCCCATTTCCCCTCCCCGTTATTTTCCTGCCCAGCACTTATGACTTAAGCACTTATTTTAAACTGTTCCATTTTCATAAACAGCGAATCAATAGATCAGTGGCGGAAGAAGGTCCATCATCTACTGAAAGATTCACCACATTAAGTTCAGGTAACAGGACTTCACCTTGCGGTGCTCCGCCACCAGGAAGCGCATCTCCAGCTCCAGCTGGTTGCTAGTGGCGGCGGGCTCCAGGGAGGAGGCGCAGAGTGGGGGGATGGGAGGCAGGGAGGTGGTGGAGCCCGGAGCACACACCGACCTCAGGGCCTCCTCGCTCATCGCCTTCCAACGCGATGGGTTCTGTCACCATGGAGCCATAGAGTGAGCTCACAACATTACATTTAAACACTCAGCCACACATGTAGGCATTGAGGCAGTGAGGCAGTCTTATTCATACTTTTGATATCATAAGCATGTCATAACTTGTCTTTTCAAACTGAATAACTGTAAACACTTTTTTGGTTTAAATGAGAAACATTTTCTTAAAGTGTCCCCCTGCCTGAATCAACGGAACAGCCATTTAAATGTTATACACATCCATGCAGTTGTATGGACTTCTGTAGGGTCACGGGTGTGTGGAAAGGTGAACACATCGTCATCACACCTGAAAGTCAAAGACGCAGAGCGGCACGGCGTCCGTGGGCTGGCAGTTTGCCAGGAAGCTCTGGTGGTTGAAGACGCAGCCCACTGTGCGATAGGGGGACGAGGGCTTGGGCTGGGGGGCCAGTGGGGGGGCGTCTGGGTCGATAGCCTGGTGCAGGTATCTGACACGCAAAAGGAGACAAGTCTGTTGGGACCCCCCCGTCGCACACACGCACAAGCACAGGAGTAGACGGAAGGATGGAAAGAGATGGAGACAGAGCAGAGGAAAAATAACCTCAACCACTCAAAACAAAACAGTTTTCTTCAAGTATAATTATCAACAATTTGAACATAGATTATATCAAGAAAAAAGTTAGACAGCGTAACAATGATAAGGAGAGCTCAACTGTATGAGATGCAATTCAAGTGAGTGAGTGAGTGAGTGAGTGAGTGAGTGAGTGAGTGAGTGAGTTGAGTGAGTGAGTGAGAGTGAGTGAGTGAGTGAGTGAGTGAGTGAGTGAGTGAGTGAGTGAGTGAGTGAGTGAGTGAGTGAGTGAGTGAGTGAGTGAGTGAGTGAGTGAGTGAGTGAGTGAGTGTGTGTGTGTGTGTGTGTGTGTGTCTCTCTCTCTCACCTGTGAGCGGTGAGGCTCTCCCAGAAGGTGATGCTTCCGTCAGTCCCGCGGGTCAGGACCCAGGTGTGGGGCCCTCCCTTGGCCCTGGTGCCCACACACACGTACGCATCCAGACCGAAGCCCAGCAGCAGGCTGCACAGCAGGGTGGCATGGTCCTCACAGTCCCCCTGGAGGGAACACACGCAACAAACGTCACCGGGGGACTTTCCTTCTGCACTGGAGGTGACAAGGTTGTACACCTGTGTTTGTATACATACGGTATGTATACACATACAGTACATACATTATAGATTTAACCAAAAATACACTTGTTTTCAGAATCAAGGGCAATATAATAAATCTATTACCAAAAGACTTTTTTTTTGCTTAAGTCACACAGCTAAGAGGGAGAAATCCCAACTCTCAGGATCCACTTCTTCAGTGCGACAGACCCAGAGTCAGTGTGTCATCCTTGTGGAGCCCCTCGACTCTACCCTCGTCGTGTACATGTCTAAATAAACATCACCCATACACAAGCAGTGCTCCCTGTCCTAGAAGCCTTGATCACATGCGTGAGACAGACTGATGAGGATTGGTTGGCCACCGCTTGTAATAATAAAACCCCTCATTTAATGTGTGTGTGTGGTTGTATTGTTTGTGTGAGTGAGTGAGTGAGTGCATGCGAGAGAGATTGGAGTGGAGTTTGAGTGTGCGCGCGCGTGTGTGCGTCTGTGTGTGTGTGATGCTGGCCAGCCAGGATTACGCGGAAGAGGGAATGATAGATGCTTCCCAGAAAGGGCTAATATGGAGAGGAGGTTGGGGGGGGGGGGGGGCAGTGACGTGGCTAAATTAATTTTCCCTGGAATGAATCTCAGAGATCACAGCTGGGTCGCAGCGTTTCTGTATGCATCAGCAGTGCAGCCCAGCACAGGTCTGTGGTGTTCTAGATCTGGTCTAAATCTGGCCCACGACACGGTAAGACTTTTGCTGAATGTAATTCATACAGTGGTCCAACAATATTCGATATTTCGTAGCCAGGGAAAGCAATAAGTCCTCAAACATTGCAAATGAAAGATGTCTGATCATAAGGACAAAATATAAATAATAATATATATACGTCTGCGGTTATATGAATGCGAGGCAGGCTATGCAGGTGAAAACCTTTTCCCTTTCCCGGACTAGAGCCCTCCCACACAAACAGCCATTCATATCCAGGTAATGCTGAGTACCCACTACAGGATGATTCGCCCGATATTGTGCCCGATTTTCCCCTTCCAACTCCGGTCAGCAAAATCCAGATTTTTCTTGATGGTTCTACAGATTATCCTGTGGTGTGTGGGGGTATGTTAAAAGTTTTAATTTTTCTTAACGATCGGGCCCTCTCTGTTTTCAGAAAAAAACATTGTAAAAGGTAAGCTAGTTCTTCCTGACCGTCGTCAACCATGTTTGTTTACACGAAAGTCACGGTTTTGATTGCAAGAGATTGTCGAGAATTCCGGTTTGTGATGGCGTGCTTTGGTTGGCAAAATCGTTTCCTTCCACACAAAAACTGTTGAATGTACCTTAATCCTATCATTAGCTGTGGGGTCTCTCACGTCATAACCTCAATGTCCATATTTGTGTGCATTTTTACACTTCATTTATTTGCGGTTCCTTTTAACTCAGCTTTGCCCATAATTCCCTAAATGCCTTCTACACAAGGGCTATTTGCTAACCAAGGCGTGCAGAGAGATAAACAGTCGGAGGGTGTGTTTGTTCAGGTCTCTCCTACCTTGCCTCTACACACGAAGGCCAGCAGTGAGCACCACTGCTCCTGCTTCGCCCCTCCGCCCACCAGGGGGGCCTTCTCGTCTGCCAGAAGACTGACGAAGCGCGCCGCCTGGCGGGGGCTCTCCAGCAGCCGGCCCGCCCGCAACATGCGCACATAGGAACACACCGGCCGGTTGACACCGTTCTCGTCCTAAAGACACACACACACACACACACACACACACACACACACACACACACACACACACACACACACACACACACACACACACACACACACACACACACACACACACACACACACACACACACACACACACACAGTGGGATGAGAGGTGAGTTTAAGGACAGTTAAAACCTGCATTGCAGCTTTGACATCACGTCACCTCAATGGTGGCAGAAAATAAACACTAGAAAAAGGAAATAAAAGCCCAAAAGCCTCAACCTTAAACCAACAGACCAGTAACAGCATCAGAGGGAAGGCCTCAGAGATGTGTTTCGGAATACATCTCCAAATACTGCTAGAGTTCACAACACACGCACAAACCTGTGCGAAGATCTTGACCAGTTTGGACTGGTGTGAAGGGCGGATCTCTAGAAACTCCCTCCACCACTGCTTGGCATAGACCAGGAACAGCCTCTCCTTCTCCGCAGACCTCTGACGCTCCAGCGATTGCTGGACAAGAGAAGGTTACCATCAGGGGGACAGGTGTACAATACAGACTGGAGATATGCTGCTACAAGTCATATGGTCATGACAGGAGCTATAAATAATGGGGTAAAACAACATAAACAGCAACACTCCACCTCACTTTTAACTCTCTAAATGTATATGTCCCAAGTAAGTTGTGAAAAACAAAAACAAAACATCTACTGACTACAACCAACAAATATTTACACCAGGTTTTAAATAGGTCAATAGCTTAGCTGAGACCCATCTTGAGTGATGCATGAGAAATGTAAACATTTCATTACAGAGAATGAGAATAGAGAAAGATGTAAGAGAACAAACAACTTAGATGACAGGTGATGGGCTCCTGCTGACCTGTGTGGTGATGAATGTCCACATTGAGAGTCTCCACCAGTGGAGGGTAGAGCTCAAGGCTGATGGTCAGAACACCGGCTGGTACTTTACTCTCACTTCCTGCTCTCACATACACAGACATACACATTACCAAAGTTGTTGGCCTGTCCCTAAGAGCAACAAAAATCCTACTGATGATATATGGCTTCTCTTAAACCTGTTCTCTACAAGAAACTTGACAATGAGCTGGAGCAATGTGTGGAACCAGGCTTCAGAAACCCCAAGCAGTCCTGGGGCTCTGGCATTTCCTCTTCCCATTTCTAATGCATATATATACCGGTACATGTGGGTGAATATGTTTGCCTTGACATTTTATTGTTAATCTATTATCGTGGGTTTATTGAATTTATAATGAATTTGGAAAATATGAATTTAGCAATAATCTATACCATTTGATCTGCTGGGGTCGGTTAGTCTTACTAGCTGGCTAGTAAGACTAACCGACCCCAGCCAGGATGACAGCTAATGGCCCCGCTGCAGTGCAGGAATAGATTTCCTTCTTATGATCGATGATTACAATAAAAAAATGTTGGCATGTTCAGCTAATTAAGAATACATTCCAGTTCACCCGCTCACCCACTCCCAGTAGCTCCA
Organism: Melanogrammus aeglefinus; assembly: GCA_900291075.1. Classification (NCBI taxonomy): domain Eukaryota; kingdom Metazoa; phylum Chordata; class Actinopteri; order Gadiformes; family Gadidae; genus Melanogrammus; species Melanogrammus aeglefinus. The sequence goes on along the minus strand of OLKM01004783.1, from coordinate 4,947 downwards.
CACTGAAGCAGGTCCTCCCACTGGGAGCACTGAGTACACTCCTCCAATCCAGGAAGTAGGAGGAGACCAGAGTGGTTTCATTGGAGGTGTCCATCTTTATCAGAACCAAATGTACTGGGTCACAAATGGACAGCATGGTGGTGCAATCTGCCATTCTGCTACCTTCCCCTAAAATACACGAAAACAGATAAACACATTATGGATTGGCTAGATTGCCACACATTGTGGACCTCAATAATAATTTACATCTCAATGAGAACCAACCGAAATCCAACAGAAGTTACGCACCGATTCCGTCTCTGTGGACCTCCAACAGGAAACCCTCTTGCAGGTCAGGTTCGCAGGCACAGGGAACCGGCTTCGACTGGAACCTCTGATTACGGAAGTGCAGGTAGAGCCGAAAGGTGGAACACACCTGGCCGGGCAGTGGTTCTGGTTCCTGCAGGTGATCCAGAAAGGCCTTGCCACCAAGTACCTGAAGATGAAGGTATCGTCGGGCCACGTCAATGTCCACTGAAAGGGGAGTGAAGAAGAAGAAAAGGAACAAATTAATTTATTATTCAGGTCGAGAAATAACTCTAGAGATGCCTACTGTGGTCGAGTTGGTGTGAATTTTCTCACTTCTATTCAACGGCACCCCTTTTTTTTCAGCAACATGAGGAGCAGACTTATTGGGGACCCCTTTTTTTTCAGCAACATGAGGAGCAGACTTATTGGGGAAATCTTTCTCTCTGCTTCTCTCCATGTCTTGCTGTATACTCTACCAAATCAAAGGATAGTTAGTACAGAGTAAGTAGGCCAACATTTTTGGGGTGTTTGAAGGTCATCTTTGTTGAAATTCTGTTTTATAAAATACTTTTTCAATGAATGCATTAAACGTATGTGACACTTAATAATTTTTTAATCCTCAACTCAAATAGCCTACATGTATTCGGGTAAGGTACGTCTAGTACATAACAAACAAAGTGTCCTATTGTTGGGTCACCTGGCTTAACTGCAGGTCTCTCATGACATCATCTATGATCCCCCTGCGCTGTAGAGCCTGTAGGAAATCCCCCTCGGAGAAAGTATGCGGTCCATAGCCCAGATCATCCTTCAGAGTTTCGGACAGCACCTCTCGAATCTTCCCATGGACATCCATCTGATCGACATGCCCCAAGCATGTTATACCATGGTTATTGATTCGTGTTTTTTAGCACAACTTATACATTTGACCTACTCGTATTAGTAAACTAAACGACAATGCGTCTTCAGATATAGCTCTTGCAATACAGTAATCGGGACTCTGGTTAGAAGTCGGACTTTACAATACATGATACAAAAAAACCCTAAATAACGTTTAATTTGCTTGTTCACCTTTTATCAGATGGATCGTGAATGGTTTTCTTCAGTTCGCTAGCTTTCTCTGGAGCCAGAGACATTGTGACCAAAAGTTCCTAACTATAACAAATGAGCAGTAACATACGGCGTATCTTAAGAAACCATAGAGGGGCTAATATATCCAGGCTGTATTTTCCTTTAGTTTTACATGGCCAAGTCCTGGGAAGTTCCGTTTAAACTGTGGCGGAAAAGCAAGCGGGAATGTGCCCTTGTCCAATGCCTGTTGTTATTTTTTCAAATTCTTTAAATCAACCATATAACAGACAGCTCATTTTTAGTTTCATATCACTATATGTAATTTTCAACGAATTTATAATGCTTATAATCGGAATTTCGTTTAAATTCTCAAACAATCTACCCTTTTGGTCCGCAGGATATCTAAATGGTCCGAAAGTCGTCACCGAAACTGCGACCAATCAAAAAGAGTGCTCTCTTTGTAGTTTTCGCCCGACTGCACTGTAGTTCCATGCGACACCGTTTATGTTTATTGTATATATTAATTATTACGAATATCCGACCAATATTGATGATGAGAACAATATATGGGACATACTTTTTAAAAGACACTTAATTATAATTGTGTTAATGCTGTGTGTGTGTGTGTGTGTGTGTGTGTGTGTGTGTGTGTGTGTGTGTGTGTATAATATATATATACGTATATATGTATGTGTTATATATTATGTGTATATATAGTGTGTTATATATATATATGTGTATATAGTGTGTATATATATTGTGTATATATATGTGTATGTATTATATATATGTTGTATATATATGTGTATATGAGTATGTATATATATATATTATATATTATATATATTATATATATATTATATATACTATATATAATATATATATATATATATATATATATATATGACTTGAGGGAGCCACACAGTAATTTAACCATTAGAACAGGGTCAATCCAGCAGGTGTTGTGGCACACTAGGAGGGAAAACAGTGTTGCATGTTGTGCAGTCCAAAAAAAATCTGTCAATATACGAGATGGCTCCTTCCTTAAATACATGGATTGACTTCCTGGAATTCAGAGCGACTGCAGCCAACTTTTCAATTCCTATTATTAATTTAGCTGAGCGCTTTGGGTCCCGAAGAACGTAATACCGTGACAATGCAGTTTCAGCGATGGATGAAAACGGCATTTACAGGTGGCTGCTTCCACCCATGGCGGTAAAATGAAATTCAAATATACAAACCCGACTTTGTTATCAAATATTTTATTGAAGTAATTCGATATTTTTACTTTCCCATCATACTTCGCTCGCTGCACCTCAGCAGTGCACAAGCCATCCCCTGAATCGTAAGAGGGTAAAGAAAAGATTGAATGGAATGTTATGGCTGAGAACAGCTGTGTTAAATAAAGACCGTAAAAACCAATCCAATAAGGATAAATATCCAGTGTTTCAGAAAGTATTTATCAATGCATCTGAAAGGGGTTAGTACATACCAACACATTTGGTTTTAAAATATCTTTGATACAATTTACACATGTCACATATCAACTTCCAGTAAATAGCTCAATTCAGTGCAAACATGTAATTCTCTTTAGTCTGGATGACAACAGCTAATGATTCTACATGGATTTAGTTTGACCATATGCATTCTATTCTATTTTGTGTGTCAAATTTTTGTCTCACTCAAGGCACATTGAAAAGTACACCAACTGGAAAACTACTATATGCAGACTCACGCGGTAACTTTTATTTTGCCGCCATCAACATCACATTTGACTTTCGAGGTTTTATGCAAGACAGTCCATATCTCAGATTGCCACTATACACATGTTTCTCTGAATATTGTATTGGTCCCGTCAATCTGATTACATAGCTGGTGTAATTATAAGCTCATATTTCTTCTTTAACAATCAAAATGTTTCAATTCCGCCAAAGGAACAATGCCTAAGTTAACAGTTCGTATCTATTCCCCATTCACATGCCATTTTAAACCCACAACGTCACAATACTATGTTGCTTATCTCCCTTGCACAATAGTGGCGACAACCGTGAAAATACATAAATTAACCCAACCAGTGGCGTTAAACACAAGACAAGAGAACTGAAGGCTTGCTAAAGCTATGTGAGAAAATAACCTGTTTCAAAAAGGAAGTTTGCAGCATCGACCTTACAAGCCTTGGCTAGTGGCTTTGTTCACCAGCGCCTTATCGGGGGAACTCCAGTTCCGGGGAAAAACCAGCCTTAAGTTTAGAACCAATATGGCCGCTAGGTGAATCAGGTCTATTGGTCATGTGAGAACTCAAACCTACAATGTGTGCTCATGTAACATAAAGCAAAACTCAATGGACTGACATTCTCTTAAGAATATCGAACAGTGAGGCATCTGACCAAGAACTGCCTCATCCATCAAAGAAAAGGTTTCTTGACTTACTGGCATGCCCCGTAGGCATAAATGGAAGAACAAACTTCTAAATGCCATTAAATGCATGGCATGGAAACGGAGAACATTTTCTTTATAGAAAAAGCTCAGTTTTTGTTGACCTCGTGTCTTTGGAGCCCACGTCAACTACAATTTTATCTAATGGTCCATATGGAAAGTCAACCATACACACACAACACACACCATGAAATGCAAAATGTAAAACATGTCGACAGTGATCCAGTGAATCAGACGCCTGACCTTTTCGATTTTTATGTACATACATTCATCAAGGCGTGAAATAAAGAATTTTCTAAATCATCGTGATAGGCACCACCGAAGATCCTGAGATGTTACTATTTTAGTTTGTGGTTGTCTGTAAATCTTGCATGAAAAATAAACACAAAACTCAATGATCTAGCGCTCTGCTTGTTCAGAAGAAAAAATACCCCCGGTTATGCACGTTCTTACCGTTCTACTCTCTTTCAACCAAGAAAGTACCTAAATCCCTGGTACTGCGTGCAAAATAAAGAGGTCAGTTGAACTGTAGCAAGAGTTCTCACTGGGAGTACCACCAGCACACTAGCAGGCCTACTTGACCAGGCTGCACCGGCCCCCACGTTGAGCAGAATGGGCCGCCAGTAGAGCCACTGGTCCCGCTTCCTCTCTGAGTCGCTCAGTCTCTGCTTCATCTGTTGGACCCTCTGTGCCGTGCAGGCGATCCGGTCTTCACGGTGCCTCTTCCGCACACTGGAAAGAATCAAGACAAGAGGTTGGCATTTCATCTCCTGCTAAAAATTAAGAGAAAATCCAACCGCCAACAGAACGGTGAGGTTCCTGTTTCCTGGAGCTCATTCATTGGGCCGCCCACTTCGCCTAGCTTTATGTGACCAAAGTATGCATTCTGTGCGACTTACGCCAGCAGTCTTCTCCCGTCTGGTGCTCGTGTGCAGGAGGGAGCTGGCCGATTCCTGCTGGATCTTCGTCCTGTGGGCCGACCTCTGGCCCTGGCCCGGGTCCTGGCTGTCCGTTGGGCTTGTTCGCCAGGCTGGGTCTTGGCGGTGGTAGCGGAGGGGCCAACAACTCTGGCTCTTTCCTCTTGCTCTGTTTGGGCGGACAAGATACAAAGGCACGATGGAAGACCATCAGCGAGCTCTCACAGTGAACGATGAA